>CAUYON010161107.1:0-12858 GCA_963573935.1 Arctocebus calabarensis
CCTGTAGTCCCAGCTACTCGGGAGGCTGAGGCAAGAGAATCGCTTAAGCCCAAGAGCTGGAGGTTGCTGTGAGCAGTGTGACGCCACGGCACTCTACCCAGGGCGATAAAGTGAGACTCTGTCTCTACAAAAAAAAAAAAGTCTTTTATTTTTACCATAAAGGTAATATTGCATTATAGAGAAAACGAAAAGTATATAGAAATAAAAATAAGAGGGCAGTACCTATGGCTCAAAGGAGTAGGGAGCTGGCCCCAAATTCTAGAGGTGATGGGTTCAAACCCAGCCCTGGCCAAAAACTGCAAAAAAAAAAAAAAAAAATACAATAAAAACCATTTTTCATCCTACCTCCCAATAATAATTTGAGTAGTATCAGCATGCTGTTAAGAGATGTGCCATAATTTTATTTTTAGGGTTTTTTTTTCCATTTTTGTATTATAAGTGATGCATCTTCACAAATGCTTTCATAAATATCTAAGATTTGTTTGCTAGAATCTATTCTTCTTCTTCTTCTTCTTTTTCTATTTTAGACAGGGTCTCACTCTATTACCCGGGCTAGAATGCAGTGGCATCATCACAGCTCACAGCAACTTCAGATTCCTGGACTCAAACGATCCTTCTGACTCAGCCTTCAAGGTAGCTGGAACTATAGGCACTTGCATCCTGCTAATTTAAAAAAACATTTTTTTTTTTTGTATATTCAGACTCTTGCTATTTGCCCAGGCTGGTCTCAAACTCCTGGCCTCAAATGATACTCCTGTCTTAATGGCACAACGTGTAGGATTACAGGCCTGAGCCATCATGCCCAACCTATTTCTTAGAATCTATTCTTTCTAAAGAATTTATATGGTATTAATAATACCATTTCTATACATATAAACAAGATCATTAGATTGTATCAATGTCAATATGCTGGTTATGATATTCTACTACAATTCTGCATCTATAGACAAGTGCATGATGTGGTTCCTTTACTGTAATACATAGTTCTCAGAGACATTTCTCGTCCCCATTTCGGTGATAATTTTGCATCTGTATTCATGGAGGAGATTGGGGTCCTCAAAATGTGTGCTTGTCCATAATATCTATTATCATCTAGGATATGCCAGGAATATCACTAGTACTAGTACTAGAATTGCGTTACTAAGAATGTATATTCAAGGACAGACAGAAGTCCTCCAATACCTATGAATGACTTGGAGATTGCCCTCCTGGAGTGCTGTGGGCTTTCCTGTACCTCCTGTAGGTCCCGGAGGCTGGGAAGCACGTGTGTTCAGCTGCCTTGTTGAACACTCATAAAGAAGGGGAGAAAAAGCCAAGAAAACACAATCCTGGGGGGTACAGTTCTGCAGCCCTTGCTCTGCCCCTGTTATTGGGTAAAATTTCATTTTTCAGCTCCACTTGTGCAAACCTATAATGGATTTTCCTGGGCAGCAGGTAATAGACCTTGACCTTTAGAAAGCCTCCAAAGTGGAATTCACTGGAAAGAACATTCTGCATAATTCAGGAAACAACAAAGCAAGTCCCTGATTACATATTTCTCAATCTTCAGCCTCATGGTGCCACAGAAGGGCAATAGGTTTTTTACATCCAAAAGGAGTAAAGTAGACAACTATACTCACATAAAAGTAAGTGTGCTATTACCTCCATTCCAGGGGAGGTCGTTTTAGCATCCAGAGTAGCACCTGGCAGGACCTGGAAGTGAGCAGTCCATGTTGGAAACACTCATTCAAATGCTTCACTTGCTCTGCTGATGAGACAGTCTTGCTTGGAAACTACCTAGGCTGTTTTTCACACTTCACTGAGTTGCACTGAGTCTGTATTTTTTCTGTTAACATATCAATAGCTCCTTCTGGGCTGGAGAGGCTGTAAGGAAAAGAGCTGATAGCTTGAAGAGATGTTGTTTTCCCTACTGTCTCTAGCTTTCTTCTCATTTAGAGTTTGATCCACCTTGAAATCCGAAGGCACACCATGACTGGCACCCACTTGTGAAAATTTAGTTTCCTCTAACAGACCTGGGGCAGATATTCAAATAAATTGGTGCCAGGGTAATTTTAGACATGACAAGAAACAGAATTTAGCCCACCAGAGTTTCTTCCTTTTTTTTTTTTTTTTTTTTAGTTTTCTCAGACAAAAAATAAAAACAAGAAATTTTCTAGGATGTTATTTGGTATGTAAAATAAAAAGAGATTGGTACATCCTCCTGGAGCTTCAGGAGCCACAGAAATCTAGGCTGTTGGAAGACAGAATTCAGATCTATCTGCCTGTTAGTGCATGTGTCAGGAGGGAAGAATCTCCGCATTCCGCCACTGCACCTCCCCTGTACCCAATATCCACTGTCGCTACTGTGTCCACCAATCTCCACCATCCCTACTGGGCCCACCAATCTCTACCGTCCCTAGTGCGTCCACCCATCTCCACCATCCCTAATGTGTTCACCAATCTCCACCATCCCTTCTGCACCCACCAATCTCCACTGTCCCTAATACGTCCACCAATCTCCACCGTCCCTAATGGTTCCACCAATCTCCACCATCCCTTCTGTGCCCACCAATCTCCACTGTCCCTAGTGCATCCACCCATCTCCACCGTCCCTAATGTGTCCACCAATCTTCACCATCCCTTATGTACCCCCCAATCTCCACTGTCCCTTATGTGCCCACCAATCTCCACTGTCCCTAATGCGTCCACCCCTCTCCACCATCCTTAATGCATCCCCAAACTCCAGCATCCCTAATGCGCCCACCCATCGCCACCATCCCTAATGTGTCCCCAATCTCCACTATCCCTAATGTGTCCACCAATCTCCACCGTCCCTAGTGTGTCCACCAATATCCAGTGCCTCTAACATGTCCACCAATCTCCATGGTCCCTAATGTGCCCACAAAAGGCAAAGCAATCAGCCTTGAAATGAGGCCATTTTCAAGGAAGAGGGGTTTTTGCTCTAGCTGAGTATTGATTCTTAATGCAACTACACATGTCACCTTGACAGCAATATTAAAAGGAGCAGAGAGAACTAGGTTTCCACTTAGGTATGAATGCACAGCTCATGGGAAGAAGACCTCTGAACCAATACTAGAGAGTTGCTTAACATAATAGATTTAGAATTTAAAGGGAGACAGTAACTCGATCTGACACACTCACTTTTGTTTATCCACATTCCTTCTTTGTGTTATATTCTATTTCATTTCTAAAAATGAGATCTGCCTCTGGAAATGTAGATTCTTACTACTCCTGCTTTGATTTGTACAAAGCATGCTGGCATTTAAAAAATTTTTGTTCCGAAACCAACAACACTTCCAAATGGCATGACCCTTTTCCTTTGGTGTTCTTAGAACACTTTTTAGACATTACTTCACTAAACCAACACCATCAAAAGTTTTCGATAAAGGCTAGCGTGGAGGGCCAGTGAGTGCCCTTCACTTTTTTTATCAGTCCGGACCCTGGAGCCAAGACTGGGATGGCGGCGGGTATCCTCGTGTCCTCATCACTGCTTACCTTGAGAATGTCACTTAAACTTTCTAAAGCTTGTGCTTCTCATCTGAAAAATATGGAGGCTGAACCAAGTGATCTGCATGGACCTTTCCATTCCTGTGAATCTATAAAATTCTAAAATGAGTAAAGATTCTTATTAGCAGAGGTAGAACACCAGCTTACTACACCTTTAAGAAGTAGGCTTAACATTAACATCAAGGGATATTGGTTCCTTAAAGGGAAAATGAGGAACATGGAAAACGAATATACCAGGCCCAGTGTGTTTGCCTCTCAGATCCAGTCTTCCTGACCTTTGCTTTAGGAGCCTGAACTAGCAGTAGTTCATTCCATTGCTGTAGTCTTAAAGCCCTGACTGTTTCTGCTGAGGTTATCTCCAGCCAGGCAAAGGAAAATTTGTAGCCACGCACTGTTGGAACTGGGTCTCTGGATCTTCAGTGGCTGCCTGAGGAGGTGTTGGGTTGGTACAACTGCGATGTGGGGGAAGTAGACGAAATGTGTGACCCTTTCCCAGTCAAGGAATGGGAGAACGCCTGCACATAAATCGCTTTCCTTTTACATTGTTCTTTGCCCAGTGAATTGTTTCAAGATGCTGTTATTTTCATAGTATCATTCTAGAGTAGTCTTCTCAAGAGTGAGTAACCCATGATTGTGCTAGCCCTAAATCTCTGGCCAGCTTGTAATGCACCCCTTATATTTGCTCTCCCTCGTTCACTGCCTCATTTCTCATTTTCCCTGGGATTCCATCCTATAACAAAGTGTTAGCACATATGATTTGGCCTCAGGTTCTGTTTTCTAAGGGACTCAGGCTATGACATGGTACAAAGAGTGTCCTTAGAAAAAAGACTTCCAGGACCGAACTTTGGGTCATCACTGATGGTAGTAAACTGGGTGGCCTCGACCTCTGGCATCCAATGACATTATGATTGCTAAAATATTCATGTGGGCTTAATTGGTGCATGGTATAAGTAGAAGATATTGACATATCAAGTGGTTGCTGTACTTGACCAGTACAGAGAAATGACATTTATGAGGATTGGATTAGTGGTAGCTGATTCTGACGGCATTGGAAGGTGTGCAAAAAGGAATAGCAGGCTCAGGAAAGCTAATTACCTACTTAAAGCATGCTGTGGAAGGCTGGCGGCCTCTGTGGCAGCCTTTGAAATCTTCCTCTCTCTGGCACCAGCAGGGCAAATGAGGAAGGAAGTCACGTTCAGGATTGCATGTTATAGGATGGCAAACCTACAGAGGAGAAAAACTGCACAGCCTCGAACAACATCCATAAGAAGCCTCTGATTAGGAAAGAGTAGGAACCTGAGATCTGGAGTGTGGATGTCCTAGTGGACAAGTCTAACAACCTCGAATGTCCAAATTTCCCTGACCCTGGAGATTGTGCAGCTACCTCATTTGAAAACTATGCAATGATATCACCTCAAGTACTATAATATAGAACTTGTTCTCCTCAAGATCTGCCTGTCACCACACATCATTGTCCCCAGGCCAATAATCATGGAAACATCTCAGAACAACCTGGTTTGGGGGTAGGGGGTTCTTTGATCTGTGGGGGTTGCAGTGATGAGTAATGAATCTTGACATTGCCAGGAGTGAGATAGACAGATAGCCAACAAAAATTGTGAGTTCTTTCCTTCTCCCTCTCATTCTCCCTCTCCCACCCCCAGTACCCCACACCAAACGCACACACACCAGCCAGGTTCACATGTGACCCAGGGAAAGAGAAGGATCTACAGCAAGTCCAGGCTGCAGTGCCAGCTGTCCTCTTGAACCATGTGACTTACCTGGTTTGCAGAATTTAAAGGTATCTGTGTGTAAGAATGCTGCATAGAATCTCTGAAAAATCTCGCAAGAAGAATTATGGCATAGACTCTTAGGATTCTGGGGCCAAGCCATATGTTTTGTAACAGAGAACAACTTCCTATTTGACAAACAGCATGACATTGTTACAAAGAAAAACTTAGTCCCCACCATGGAACACCAAGTGACTGTGAAACCTGAGCTGCTTATCATGAGCTGAGTTTATTAGAGCTACAGGAGCATAAGGTCAGGGGGATTCGGCAACAGTCCAATGTCATATAGAGAAGGGACATTCACTATTGCATTGACATCTGTCCAGGACACCTAAGTGAATTCCACAGACAGGGCGCCTAGGCTCACTTCACCTGTCTCTGCTGTAGAGCATCTCTCCTCCAGCCCATCCCTCTGTCATCATGGGGGATTCCTTTGGACCAGCAGGCAAAGGGAGAGAGGACTTGGGACTGGTTCACAAAAAAGTTGGTGTAATATGTCCCTATTAACAAGAAATGAATTTCTGCTGTATTGAATTCCTGCTCCAGAATGATCCTGAAAAAAAAAGTAGTTAAAAGAAATTCTCCCATTAGACAGAGTGAAGAGCAATACATTTGATTATCATTTCATTTTGACAGAGACAAGGTCCAAGGGCAGGACATACCCTGTATACTGACTCCTGAGCCATGGAAAATCACTTGATCATATAGTCAAGACTCAACTTGACTGAGCTGTCTAGAAGAAATACATGAACAGAGATTTATGAGTGTACACAATACATCCAGATCTTTCCTTCTCATATTCATACCTCCCCCCCACCAGAGGACACCAACCTCGTGCAAAGCTCTCAACACCAAGTAGGCAGCTCACTGGTCTCAGGAATGTCAGTCAGGCTCTCACTGAGTCGTCCCAGTGTTTGTGCAATGGGGCCAAGAAGTCATGGTAGCAAAGATGGAACTAAGCATGGATCAAACAATAATGGGTGCCCTCTTGCTAAGGCTGATCCAGCAACTGCGTTTGCTGAATTCCCTTCCTGCCAAGATCAGAGACTGATGCTGAGCCTTTGATGTGACTCCAGTCTTGGGAAGATCTGCCAGCCATCTGGTGGCAGGTCAAATACGTTAGACTCCTCCTACCTTAGAAAGAGCAGGGATTCATACGTACCTGAATTGATACTGTGCAGAAGGGGCTGCCTCTTCTACCGCAGGGAACTGGCAGGTGTTTCCTCTGTCAACGCTGCCAGCTAAGGACCTACAGAGTCCTCCTCCACTACCACTGCCCGTAAGCCATTTCCTTAAAGGCCCCATTTTGTAGCAAAGGAAGTACAAGCAACAGATTCATGGTTCTAGAGTCACTGGTTTTAAAATGCATTCCGTCACTCTGAACAACTGGCTCGAGAGAATATGCAAAGCCAGTGGAAGGTTCAGCGAAGGTGACGGCAAGGGGACAACACTTTGTGAGGCTGTGATGCTGCCCTTCAGAGTGCGATTGGTTCCACAGGTCATAGATAACAATCAGATATATAATCTATGTGAGATGGACTATATATGTAATATATGTTAGATAGACACATGATAGATAGGTGATAAAGGACGTAGAATTGACCCTGTTCCACCAGAACTGCGAATGATCCGTTCTCAGAATTTGAGCTTCTCACCCTCTGCTACATTAGAGGTCCTAGTTCCCGGGATGGAGACTCTCCTGCCATGGGTTCCACTGAACTGGGGGCTGTAACTACCACATGGCCACCTTGGGCTCTATCTACCAGTGAACCATCAGGCAAAAACGCAAAGTTACTGTGCTGGTAGACAGAACCGATGACAATTCCCATGAGGGGTGGGGGCAGCTGTGGCAGAGAAGGGTGTGTCTAGGACCAAGGGCTTGCCTGGGGCTTCTCTTGGTTTGTCTATGTGCAGTGCTATCTATTGAAGGACAATTGCATCAAGATGATTTGATAAGATTAAGGTAACAGAAGGCTGGAAGGAACCCTGCAGGGAGGAAGGCAAGCAATGAAACCCAACACAAACACCGGTCAAGGGCGAGGAGAATCTGGAGTGAGTGGCAAGGGCCGAGCCCCAGGGCTGCTGCAGAGCTTGTCAGAGCTCTTGTCAGAGCTTACAACTGTCCACTATCTTAAAGGACTGGACCTGTGCCTTCCCTTTGGGAGAAGTAAGAATTTCTTATCCTCATATGAGATCTGGGTATTGGGTCTGAGTGAAACAAGAAGGGATTCTGACAGGCCCCACGCCCCTCTTCTTCAGGCTGCGTGTGCAGTGACAGTCACTGTCACACCAGAATCACACCCCCTTCAGGCTCTGTCCTGATGCTTCCACTCATCCACGGAAGAGCCATGCCATTCTCGTGAGTTCCAGCCAGCCAGCACGTGGTGATAAAGTGTAACCAGGGAAAGTGAGATCAGGGTGTGCGGGGAATTCAAAAGCCACATCTGGATTCCAGCTTAGCTCTAGGAATAGCAAGAAGTGCTTGTCCTTGCTGCCCTGAGGGTGTAACTGGAAGAATCTCAGGGGCTCTTGATGTGCTGCAAGGTTACTACCCAGGCTGTTCAGGGAGTCTTATCTAAGAAACGCAGAGGAGGGAACAGACCTCCTGCCGAGGAATCAGCTGCCTCTGAACCAGGATGTGGCATGATGACCATGAGGAGAAAATCTCTGCACATTTTGTTTGCTTTAAATAAAAGCTCATCGTTGTGTGTCTATGTACACACGCAGCAGTGGCACCAGATAGAGGGAAGAGAGCTTCTGCCGTACCTCTCAGAAAAAACCCAGGGAGCAAACCGGGCGCGCCCAGGAAGGGCACATGCACGTATCAGTCTGTTTCCATTTCAGCCAAAGAAGAGGAGGGAAGGGGGTCTGGAACTCTGTCACCACTGGAACCTCTAAGCTGATAAGGATCGAGAGTCAGATGCCATGGAAAGGGGTGGACTTGAAACCAAGAAAGTAAAAACAATGAGCCCAAGAAGCCAAGGAAAAACCCCAACCATGTGGCAAGTCAATTCGTGAATGAAGCTGGGTATCCAAAAAGGTCGTCCCTAATAGCATGCTCTTCACAGCAGCTGCTCATACTATATATAAATTTGGGTTTTTATTCTAAACATCCAAGTGTGTGATGAGCTACAGGAGGACTCAGTAAAAATGTATCAAATAAAAAGTGGTCATTATAAAACTATGCGGCAATGCTGGAGACTCCCTCTAGACTTTTAAAGGTCCAAATAAACAACTTAATCAGATTATTAACTTCCAGTAAGATCTTTTTACTTTGTATTAGTGATAAGTAGATAGGAAGACAGAGGAATAGGTAGAGATTGTTTTTAAAAATCAGCCTACAGGATTACAGAGGTACGAGTCCTCAAGTCCAAAACCCACAGGGTACTGGGGCAAGCTGGAGCTGCAGTTCCAGTCTGAAAGCCATCTGTTGGCAGGAGCTTCTCTTCATGAGAGGAAGTCAGTCTTTTTTTTTCAATTAAAGCCTTCAACTGATTGGATGAGGCCCATGTACAGTAATGGAGGATAATCTGCTTTACTCAACCTTTATTGATTCAAATGTTAATTTCATCTTACAAACACCTCCACAGAAACACCTAAAATAGTGTTTAAACAAATATCTGGGTACTATGTCTAGCTAGCCAAGTTGACACATTAAATTAACCATCATAGGCAGTAGGTGAATATTTAAATATATTGAACGGGATTATTTGTGGATTTTTTTTTTAAATTGAGATGAATGTTGAGTTTATAACAGGAAGAATGTAAAAGCTTTGATCTGGCTATTAAAGAGTACATTTAAAATACATGAAGTAGACTTGTTCTCTGGGAACTCCCACAGCAGCACCCAGTCCTAGCGTTACAGGTCAGTTAACACCCTGCATTTTTGTGGTGTGTTGGAGTAAGAAGATGAGTTTGTCCTGATTTCCTAAAACTTTCCTGTGTTTAGTACTGAGCTCAGCACTCTCAGAGACATCTTAGTCCTGGGCAAAGCAGGATGAGATCGCTGTAATGTACTGTGCTAAAACCCTCCCTACTGTCCTCGGGAAGTAGGGGTTGAAGGATGGCTAGCGCCAGCAATAAAATTCTTCTCTCTTTGAACAGATGTGAACCATTTTATTTTATTTTATTTTATTTTATTTTATTTTATTTTATTTTATCTATTTTTTGAGATTCACTATGTCACCCTAGGTTGAGTGCCAGGGTGTCACAGCTCACAGCAACCTCAAACTCTTGGGCTTAAGTGATTCTCTTGCCTCAGCCTCCCAAGTAGCTGGGACTATAGGCAACCACCATAATGGTCGGCTGCAATTTTTCTGTTGCAGTTGTCAGTGTTGTTTATCTGGTCCAGGCGGGGTTCAAACCCACCAGCCTCGGTGTAGTGGCAGATGCCGTAACCACTGTGCTATGGGCGCGGAGTTGGATGTGAATCATTTTATGATGCTTTCCATCTTCCCCCTGGAAGGGATCCTAAAACAAACAGAGCATCAGCAGTGGGACATTGACCCTGGGTGACTTTATCATCTCCTGAGCCCAGAGACTTCATCAAAACAACCTTAGGAATCTCCCATCCCAAATGGTGTTTAACTTCCCTGTTGGCTTCTGTGGCCTCTGAAGACAGAGGTCAGGGCCCTCCTGATGAGGAGGCTTGCAGGGAGCACTAACGCAGGTCTGTGATTGGTTCGGCCCTGCTCTAGGTCATAGAAGCACCCATGACAACAAGGAGTGGATGTACCAGGGGACTGAGCCCTCCCCCACAGCCGCAATATTCCACCTAAGCAAAGATACATCTCTGTCACCATCACATGGCATTTGCTTGCTTCCTGGAGCCATTTGCTTGAGCGGTATGTAGAAAAATGTTTAGGATTATAAAAATCATATGGGGCCATAGATTAGAGCCATGGAGTCTTCGAGTTTTGGGAAAATGTTTGAAGGGAAAGATGGGATAATGCTGTTGCCTTATAAACCTCCATCTCTGCTTTGGATATGCGGTTTCATATGCCTGTGGCCCATTTCTCCTCTTCTTCATCTTATTAATAATTATCATTTCCCCAAGATTCCAGAAAACTTCTTTTCACTCTTCTCATCTGGATTAGAGGCCCCTTCTCACGTTCTTCCATAGAACTCATCATAGGGCTCTGTAACTACAGTTTTTTTTTTTATAATTTTATTGAATCATAATTCTGTACATTGGTGCAATCATAGGGCACAATTCATATACATTCAGAAATGTTTTGATCGTACTGTCTGTAACTACAGTTTAAACATGTGATCCTCACAGCACTATTGTAGAAGTACCATAACATACCATAACCTCTGTGAGCTGACCACCCAAGGGACTGTGACAAACTGATCAACATACAGAGGTGGTCAATATCAGGAACTAGGCCTACTGTCCTGATATGTATGTGTGGTGCATGTCTGGCCTATGAAAATTTGATCATCTTAATGAGGTGGTCAACTATGCGGGCTCAACTGTATTTAACGGTGCCTGTACAACCACAGCTGTCCTAAAAGGATCTTCCCTAGTTGCTGGATGGTGGTCATGCTTTGAATGGAAAGACTCTTATCTCTGAGACCCTATCTCCCCATGTCTTGCTGATAATGGAATAGCTATGAACAGCTGGTCCTAAGTCCTCTCCAGGAATGACAACGAATGACTTGTTACCTAATGCAGTGGTTTCAGTCCTATTTGTGCATCATTATCACCACTGGAACTAAAAAAAAATTCCATTCTCAAAGATTCTGATTTAGTAAGTCTAGGATGGGCTTGAGTAATGGTTTTAAAAAAAAAAAACAAAACCTCAAGCTATTTGGAGAAGCAGAGCAATGAATGACTCTGAACTAGCATGGACAAAAGATCTGGTCTCATTAGATTTTCTTTTTATTAGAAAGGTTTTAGAAAAAGTTGTATTTACTTAAAAGCATTCAGAATGTCAACAGAAGAGCCAGGTTTTTTTTGCAATTTCAGAGTGGCATTGAATTAACAGAAAAATTATTTCATTTAGGATTAAGGAGAGACCCTATATGAAGATAAAAATACGACTTGTGCTATGCACCACCAAGAACCTGCTTTGAATTTAGATGCCAATTTGCAGCCCTCATATTTAACTAGGCAAGGTTAGTGGCTATGGAAAATACCACTAGGACAGGGCAATCTAAAGACAACTTCAGTAGTGTGTGAACTATAGACAAAGAAATGTACAGGTTAAAAACAAATGTTAGGCAAGCTTACCTTTCAATTTTCTTCTTTAAAAGGAGTTATGTCTCAGTGAACAAATAAGGAAAAAAACTGTACTGGAACCAACTTACGTACCATCATCCTCAGCTTCCTCATCTTTCTCTCCTGGCTTGCTCTTTTCAGCCCTGATGGCCCCCTCTTTGTGGCATCTGCCTTCCTTTAACTTGATAAGCAGCTGTAACCCTTTTGCATAGCTCCTTCAGCCCAGCACAAGCCGCTTGTCATCACAGCAGTGTTAGTCCACATGGTCCTGGTTTCTTTGCAACATCACCAACATATAAGCCAGGATCTTCCCCTTTGATGTTTCGGTTATAACTCAGAATAGAACAAGAAAAAAGACCAAAGGAGGCATCTTGGCATGTTTGGGTCCTTGACCTTCTTTTTTGTGTCCCCATTAAAAGAGATAAAGGTTTTTATTTTTCTTTTATCGTGAGTTTTGTCTGCCTTTGCAGTGTCTTCAAATTTTTCTATCTCTTTAGCAAACATGGTTTTCCACTTCTTAGAACACCTGAGAAGTTAAGTAAAGAATTTGGATGCTTCTTCGTGTGTTTCTCCCAGCAAGTTTGAACAAAGAATTCATGTGATGACATTTACCTCCCAGCTTCATTTTGGCCATGACTGGGAATTTTTTGTGAGCTAAGCATTGAGTCAGCCGGTGCCTAGCAAACAGCTTTCACTTGCCCCAGTGCGTCTCTACGGAGCTCAGTGGACTGTGAGAGCAGGAGCCAGACTCAACTTCTCATTCGATTTTCTTTTTTTTTGAGACAGAGCCTCAAGCTGTCACCCTGGATAGAGTGCTCTGGCATCACAGCTCACAGCAACCTCCAATTCCTAGGCTCAAGCAAGTCTCCTGCCTCCGCCTCCCAAGTAGCTGGGACTACAGGCGCCCACCACAATGCCTGGCCATTTTTTGGTTGCAGCCGTCATTGTTGTTTGGCGGGCCCGGGCTGGATTCGAACCCGCCAGCTCAGGTGTATGTGGCTAGTGCCTTAGCCCTTTGAGCGACAGGCGCTGAGCCTCTTTTTTTTTTTCAATCTTACAGGGGTTTCACAATTTTCTCTTACTTAAATGAGCCTAATAGATTGATGGGAAGATTTGTGAGAGAGAAACTTCTATTTTAAAATGGGCAATGTTTTTTGTTTTCTACTGACTTCTCACATATGTTCCTTTGTTTTTATCTTAAGCTGCTCATGTTTCTCACCTGGAGAACGTGTCAGAGGAAGAAATGAACAGACTCCTGGGAATAGTGTTAGATGTGGAATATCTCTTTACCTGTGTCCACAAGGAAGAAGATGCAGATACAAAACAAGTTTATTTCTACCT
>CAUYON010161108.1:0-19085 GCA_963573935.1 Arctocebus calabarensis
TTCTAAGATGCACCGTAGGTGTGATCCCACCAATCACCCTCCCTCCACCCATCCTCCCCCCTCCCCTCCCCTCCCTTGCCCCTTTCCCCATTTCTTGTGCTATAACTGGGTTTTACCCTTCATATGAAAGCTATAGATTAGCTTCAGAGTAGGGCTGAGTACATTGGATACTTTTTCTTCCATTCTTGAGATACTAGTAATTGTTTTCTTAACCATCAAAGTGTATTTGACCTGCAAAATAATTGGAATGAATTCCAAGTATTTTCTTAATTTACGAAATCTGTGGTCATTCAATGTTCATGTGTTGAACGATTTACGAATGAATGGACATGGACGTCTGAATTAATGCATGTATCCAGAAGTTCACCATTTCCTCCCGCTTTGAACATCTTTGTTGTGTTCCTTCTTAAATCTGTAGGAAATGAAGGAAATGATTGCCAGACAGACTTAGATGAGCAGATTTTAGTTTCTGAGTATTGAGTTGTAATTAGTACTGTCCAATGCAAGGAGAGCAAAACATTACGGTATCATGGCCAGTGGTCAGTTTTTATGAACCTGTGCATGTTAATTTCTGACTTCCAGGCTTGGGGTATTACAATATGGCTCATATTCCTATGTTTTAAGAATGCTTTTTTGCAGATTGATAGATCTAAGTACAATCTTTTGCAGCACTGCTTTTTCGATACAGGTAGCTTATCCTTGAAGACAATAAAGGCTCCTTATCTAATGTGATATATAATTTGTGAGAACTAATTTGTGTTATACTGATTTTGTTATTCTGGTGAACTCTTGTACATTAGAATTTCTTTTTTTCTGGTTTCATAATACTACACTGGGTTTCTTTTCCTGAGTGCCTTTATCCTTAACTTTGCTGAACATTTTAAAGTGGAAGGTTTATGCAGGAATCGATCCAGACTAATTGCTACTTTCTTCTTTTTTGACACCTGAGTTTGTATTAATATAATTGTTTTTAAAGTTTGTTTTTGTAAAGGGGGGACTAAATCAAACTGAACTTAATAAATTTATTTTGCTTGTGAATTGTGAATTTTTGATGACAAATAATAGTTGAAATTCCATTGAAGGAAATTATAACATAGTGCTGTTATTCATTTGTGATGTGATAATTGTTCATTGACAATTTCTAAAATCACTAATAAGATTAGAAAGTAAAAATCATAGCAGGTCCCCCCCATTGATAAAAATAGATTTAGAAAGATTGTATTTTAAATGGGTCATAGTCCTGCTAAACCAAAACTTAAGAGTTTTAGTCTTGTAAGTTAGGCTAGTAAGTAATGTTTATATAATCCTGATAAACATTTCTCTATGACTGAATTTTGAGTGGAAAACTTTGTTTCCTAAGATGCTCTAAGCGAAAAAAGAAAATTGGGCCTGCCTTCTAGGGGTGCGTGAGTGCGTGTGTGTGTGTATACACATCCAGCTTAATACCCAGCAGTGCCAACATCTGGCAAAGAGATGGAGATTTGGGAATTTGTTGCTTGAAATCAGAGGACAAAGTGTTCCTATCTGACCAGTGCACATAGCTGTGGACTTTAACTGGAATCTTCAGGGGCAGAAACATCTTAAGTGTCTGGAAAATTGGCCTGTTGAGTCACCATGAAGGCACTAAAACAAAACTAATTTTAAGCAGGTCGAAGTTCAGTGATTCCCTCTGGAATTCAGACTTTTTTTAAGAGTCTCATGTTTAAGTGAAAAGGGTCAGAGTTGATGCGCTGTTACAATGTTTTGGATGCTTTCCCTTAAGAACAGAGACCCAAGCTGGGACTAGCATGAGGAGCTGCAAGGCTGGCACTTCAGCGTCTGGGTTAAAAATATTTTCAAGCAGCAAATGCAGTCCGTCCAGAGAGATCCCGGGGAGCCTTCCTATTCAAAGACGTGTGAGCTCAGGGCAGCGACTGCAATGTAATTTAGGGCAGTGTATGCTTCAGAGCTTTGGCGAATATTACTTCCCCTTAACGTTTTATCGGAGGATGGCAGGATCGTAGTCATTTTGGAAGGTGGTATTTCTGTTTGTCTTACGTCGAAAACTTCAGAATACACAAAGGGAATCATTTATCGAACAAGAAATGTAACTATGGAAAAGTACCAATGAATCTAAAGTTGTGCTGAACAGATACAAACCAGCATGAGTGTAGGAATATTTTTTAAGGAGGAATCTCTGGCAGAAGCAACTTCCCAGAAAATGAACTGCCCAGGTATGTCCAGTGTGGACACGTAGCCTGGAGACACTTTTAAGAAAATGCCTCCTCATGACCCAGTTAGGTGCTTTACCCATGAGTTGGTGACATGCTGTGGAGTCCTTGAATTGAGGGATTATTCTTGAAAATGGAAACCCAGGAGATTTCATTCAGTAGCTGGCACTCAGATGATTCCTGGATACCCTGGGTAAACCAAGTCATTAGCGAGTCAGCATTTCTTGAATGAGATTGCATTAGGAAAGTTTGGTGATGGCCTCACCCTCAGTGTCTGGTCCTGGGAGTTTTGAGATTAAAATGTTACCCTGCAGTTTAATGGCATTGAACAGGCATTTTCTCAGTGTTCATGGGAAAGATCACGTTGCCGACTAGAATGAGACCTAACCAAGATACTTAGACGTTAAAAAGAACCCATTGTTTTATGAGTTGTGTCTAGGAAATGGGAGAGGAACATTTACCCTGCCTTCCAATTTTAGGAACTCAGTGAACAACCCTGAGCAGCTATGAAATTTGGCTGGTATCCAGAGTGTACTCAACTCTCTATAAAACTTTGTTTGTTCTTATTAGCTATTTTATTTTCCATGTTACCAACGGCAGAATAGTTCTTTTGCTTTTCATCAACATACCCTCCCTTTGAAGAAGCTTTAACTCTGTAGTTATGTATCCGATAATATCATTCATTCCCATTTGAGGACTTATGTTTTGCATTGTGTTGACTGTGTTCCAAGAGATATGAATTCAGTCATGTCTATTTATTTTAATGAGATAAGCCAGGCATACCTGATAATTTTTACCAAAACACAGAATAAAAATGCATATGGAAGAATGAAAAGCTAAGTTCTTATTGTGTGACAGGGTGAGTCTCTCTCACACAGTTGCTATTCAGAAAGGGACCTGAAGTTTGCTGAAAGATGAGAAGGTCATGTACAAGTTCTGCACTTTTTTTTTTTTACTGATACAGGTTAAGAGAAACTGGTCTTTGATTTGGACCCTTGAGTTCCATTATATTTATAATGAACAACATGCATGCTATTTGTCTTAACTTAGTTACGAAGAAAGAAAAATAAGGGAGAATCAGATCTTAGAAAGGTTAAATTAAAAAAAAGTAAAAATGGCAAAGATTTTCAAGAACTGGTGCTAGGACCATAAGGCAAGGTTAATTTTCAGGGAGGTTTTAAGGCTTCCCTGAATCTTAATGACAGGCCAGAAATGGAAGCTTTTGAGCAGGAATTTTCAAACATAAAATTTATTTAGCATCTGAACTGTGTGAACAAAATAGAACCATCAGGCTCGGCACCTGTGGCTCAGCTGACTAAGGCGCCAGCCACGTACACCTGAGCTGGTGGGTTTGAATCCAGCCCGGACCCGCCAAACAACAATGACGGCTGCAACCAAAAAATGGCCAGGTGTTGTGGCGGGCGCCTGCAGTCCCAGCTACTTGGGAGGCAGAGACAAGAGACTCGCTTGAGCCCAGGAATTGGAGGTTGTTGTGAGCTGTGATGCCACAGCACTCTATCCAGGGTGACAGCTTGAGGCTCTGTCTCCAAAAAAAAAAAATAGAACCATCAGCAGATCCAATACTCTCATTCATTATTGCAGCAGCCCTAGTTGATAGTTTTATCACAAGTGAACTCTTAAAAAATCCACGTTGCTCTGAACTTTGGCCCCTCTAAACCTTACAAGGAGAGCTTTTGAAGAGAAGGGTCTTAAATCGGTCTGATAGTAAAATACCTTGATCCCTACATCTCTCTTTAGGCTCTGTCAGCTGTTAAACTTGTGCTGGCAAACTGCCTGGTCCACATGCTGAGCTGATCCTTTTGTTTAACTGGCATTTCTCGTAGCTTCCCCACTTAAACTAGCTATCAGAATCCTGTAGGTCAACGCCATAGTCCGCCTTCTCGCAAGCTCACCTGAAACATCTTTTGAGGTAGGGCCTATGATTGCATGACAAATAGTCACCTCGGTGGGGAGCTGCAGAGCTCACCTCTATCTGCCAAGGGTTAACAGTAACCTATAATAATAATTTGGTGACACAAAATGCTTTCTTTTTGTGCATTACCTGTTTCCAGAGGCCCAATTTAGGTTTGAATCAAAATGGATCTCACAAACAGTCCAGCTTCCTGCTGAGGAGCGAAGTGCTACCCAGGAGACTTTTCTGTTATTCTTTTGGTGGCATCTGGGAGGGGCAAAGAAACTAGGGAGGGGGTGGGGGAAGCAATTGTCAGCTGCTTATAGTGTGGCTGAGACCAGCTGGGGTGGAGAATGGTTTTCTGCAGCGGAATAGCTTTGTGGAATGGTTCTATCAGGAGCTGAACTTGGTTCTATTGCACTTGATGGGAGGCAAATTTTAGAATAAGGAAAACAGCAGAAGTGGTTACAACAGATACCTTATTTTTTCTGTATGATTTTCATACTTCATGCTCTAGCAGCACCGTGCTTACCCAGGTGTCAATACAAACACAATACTATAGTGCCCCCCTCCAAGCTTCCATACTTAAGAGTCTATTAAAAGTCTTAATTCCTCATCACAGAATTCCTGGCGATGCGAGTTCCTGCAGTTGGAAAAGGAAGCAAAGGGAATCTGTCGGAGCGTCCCAGCTTCTCTACCCTTTCCCCCTATCATGCAATCTCTCAGTAACTACCCCATCTCACTAGGTTCCCCTATTATCCTAGTTCTTCTCGCAAAAGAAAGCACATTGAAAACAAACGCAAATGTATCACGATTTTTCTGAACTCTACCCAGGAGTATTTGTACTTTGAATAGAAACTTATGAAGAATTGTTTTTCATAACTGTTTAGAGTTAGTCTTTCTGCCTATGCTGATAGGGAGACAATGGGAAATATATAGCAATATCATTTTCCAGAAACTCCTTAAAACTGGAGTTGAAGGAGTTTCTGCTTTACAGAGTGCTTTCGGACACATTACAGGGGGGCATCCAGGGAGCTCTCAATTCACAACATAGAGGATAAAGTAGCCTCAGAGCTAAACCAGGAGGCGATTTTAGCTCAGACACGGCATGGTAAAGGACCTGTGTTTTAGATTTCAGTAAGGGAATGTAGCTATGCATGTTCATGCTTTGGGGTCTTATGAGGGATTCTAGTTTGGGCCTTTGCCTTGTTTGTACATGGTTGTTGTACCTGGGAAAGGGATGGAAAACCTTCACAGAGTTAGGCACACTGGCAGGAACTCCCCATCCCTGAATTCTAGCCCCCGCTTCCACTTGCACGTTTGGCCCTGGTGTGTTTTCAGAGCGTGCAGGGTTTTTCTTGGCTAGCTGCTTCCCCAAGTGATGGGCTCTTACCTTTTGTCTGTGCACTGGGGATGTGTTCCCTGAATGCCCGCTTCCCACCACCCCTGGGAGCCCCACGAAGAAGCGGCATTCCTTGTTTTCCCACTGTCACCCAAGGAGAGGCTTGGGTGCACCGGCTTCTGTGTGTCTCCGGCGTGCCTTGCTCAGCATTGCATTTTTGGCTCAGTGAACAAGTTAAACATGCCCATATAGGTGTTCGTCTTGGGGGACACCCATGTGGGGATAATAGATGTGTGGTTTCTCTTTGCAAGGGCTCGGATTTTAAGAGTCTCTACATAATAGCTATTGGAAAAAAACACTGATTTAAAAAAGAAAAAAAGTGCTGTAAGCAACCTGCTCGTGGCATTCTTTTTGATTCTTTAAAAAAACCACGTAAAACCCAGAATTTTAAGGAGTTTCTGCTTTACAGAGCACTTCCAGACATATTACAGCCATTCCCTTATTTAATCGACTATAATTCATTTTGTAAACGTTAGTCTTTCAAGGCAGAAAGACTCTGCCACCACTGTCTGAGAGTTTGGTCACTTTTCTGAGGGATTGCTCACATCTTCCTCGTAATTGTAGCTCCCTGAAGAAAACCAGAGAAAAGAAATACCATCAAACCCTCCTCTGCAGCTTTTCTCCCATTTCAATTGCAATGGATAATTTTCAAAAACTGTAAGTGGGGTGATGATGTAAGATGGACTTTTGGTTCTCTTTTCAACGTTCCTTCCAATTCTTGGGGCCGTTTCAAAACCTTTACCTAGAATGAGAATATATCCACGTAGTTTAATGTCCTTTGTTTTCATGGTATTGTTTATTATAATGATTGGTGGGTAGAAATGTGCCAGGGCCATGCTTTGGGATCTGAGCCTCCTTTGGACCCCATAGGATGTCAATGGACTCATTAGGATTTAGCCAAGTTTTATGCATTATTCATAATATACATTCACAGCGTGCTCTCTAACAACCGTCTCTGGTGTCTGCTTAGTCAGAACCATTTGCACGCTGTATTATGGCACCATAATACAGAATGCATTTAGCCACATTTTCTGCATTATCCTTAATACATATTGTCATCATATTCTGTTATGGGGTATGTGGTGAATGTGTTTAAACAATAGCATGCACTTGTGTGTTATGATTCCATAAAAACAAATGTATAATAAAAGTCTTGATGGAAGTAATTATTGCGTATGTGCAATAACAGTTTTTTAAAAAAGCTTTCATATTATGTCTAGTTTGCCTTTATTGTTTGATTAGCTAGTTATTTGTTTTATGTGGTTTTATGCCTGCTGGACTGGTGTCCTGAAAAATTTTAATTTTGAAAACCACATACCTTCTTTATCCCTCTTGTATCTTACCTCATTAGTTTCCCTAAATGCATATTTAAAAACATAATATTTAAGAAACTTGATGATTAGGAAAAGCATGTTTCCTAACTACCAATTAAAGATCTTTGGGGTATTTGTTATAAAGAGCCTGTGTTCCATGTATCAGCAAGAACCGCGTTGTGTATGTGAGAAACTCATCAAATTTTTAGCAGTCAGATTATCTTCCGTATCCTGGGTAGAGAGGTTCTGAGTTCTAATGTCAACAGCGATGCTAACTTATTTAGAGACCTATCACTTTATCTGAAACAAGTTGCTCACACAAACCTGAACTTAAACCCTGCTTTAATTGCTCTAGGATATCAGATTTGAATTTTTTTTAAAAGCTCTTACTTTGCAATGGAAAGAAAAAGTGTAGAAATGTATCTGTAGCATACATAAGAAGACAACAAATTATTTATTTAAAACTTGAATGATAATTTGTTGAAAAGTTAGAAATTCCCTGGGGACACAGACTTCTAAATCATTTATTTTGCTACGATGGAAATAGGTACAGAATACGGTGAAAGGATCCATTGAGATGATAAGTCTTCTCTTTTGAGAGGGTACTGGTGGTTTTCAGGGCTTTGTAGTCGCCTGGCTTCTGGTTGGTTACTTACTGGTGACAGTGCTCACTTTGAAAACCCTGTGATTCATTTTATGTCCTCCAAATCTAGTGCTTTTATACAGGACCATTTCTTCTTTCATTATGAAATCATTTAGGAATCATTTAGCATATATAAAATGGTACTCTTACATCGAGGGGGCTATTAGTCTTTTTATCGGCAGGGACACTTTACCTGTTTTACTTGGAATCGGTCTTGAAGAATTTATTTTTTTTGGCTAGACATTATTGGTGAACTGGTTTCAGATAAAGGGTTTCACTGCAAATTTGAAGAGTATCCCCTTGGTAATGCTATAAACCGTCCTTCTCTTGTTTCCTCTTTTCAGTGAGGTGCTATTATGCATCCTGACGGAATAGCCCTTGGACTCATGTGCATGTTCTTTAGGAATCTGGAGAGAATATAAACTTGATGCAAGGTCTGACTAGTATCTTTTCTATCTCAGTGTATTTTTTCTGTTTCTCCATTGACTTTCGCGTAGTTGTTTGGGACATGGCTGCATGTTGAGAAGACAATAGATTCAAATCTCCTGGTTCTAAATATAGTTCCAATAGGAGGGATCGAGTTTCAAGTACCCAGAGAGAGAAGGATATGGAAACAGTTACCCACCCAAATGTAGATATTTGGCATGTCTGAAATAGTATGAGTTTGTCAGACAAGGAGAGATTTGTGGAGCATTAGAGGGATAGATAAAAGGGTACATCCCTTAAATAGATTCTTTCTTACACTATAGGGAAGAAAACGACCTCATTGGCTCTTGTGTTAAGTTATATTCTTTCTACTTTCATTTGATATTTCCATTACTATGATTACTTAACAAAGGTGATCACATTGTCCAGCTTCTACTGTCCATTGAAATAGTTTATCTGCTCCGAAAAGTTGTCATGTTAATTTGGAGGTCCTTCTCTGCCTTGTCTTGAGGTTTGGCTACTGAAATTGCTCAGAATATTCTGGAACTCACATTGGAGCTGCCATAGAGCCCAAGGCTTACTCTTTTGATAACATCAGCAAGCACATTTTCTCTCTTTGAGGGAAGGCTTTTATATTTGAAAATAGAAGATACATTTGACCATGTCTGGTGGATAAAGCGGGCAGGTAATCAAAACCTAGGAGGCAATAGAGGGTGACACAAACTGTGGGACTAAAGAAACAGATCTGTTTTCTTGGTCAATCAGAAATTGGAGGATTATAAAACAGGGGCTCTTCAAGTATTTTAAGCAATAGTAGCAACAGGGAGATGAGTATATAGTTTCCTTACATTCACTTCTTTGAAAGACCACATTTATTTGTCTGGGAAGGTTTAAATTATGGTTTAAAATAGGTTTAAAATATGTTACATTACTTTATAGTTATACTATAACTATATATAGAATAGTCATAATCACAATATATTTCATGTGTTTTTGTGTGCATCTGTTATAACTGACATGCAAAAATGTGTCCATTTTTAGATTGGTGTGCCTTATCCTTTCCAAATTATGAAAAATGCACAGGGTCTTTCAAAACCATTAATTCTGAGCTAAGATAAGTTATTCAAATGGAAAAACAATTTCTATGCCTTTCTAGTTTTTCAGATTATTTTTTCAGATAATAATTCAGTATTTTTAGAGCTAAATATCTTAAGTGTAGACTTGTTCTTTTCTTCTTCTTCTTTTTTTTTTTCCCTTTTGCTTAATATCGGTCCCAAGTCCCTGCCGTTCTCATAGTCATCATACTTAGTTCAGGGAATTTTTTTTTTCATGCGAGTTTATTCACTGGCTCTCTCAGATCAGTCCAGCCACTTGCAGTTGCTTCCAGATAGATCATTTCCTTGGATAAGCAGAGAGAACTACACACACTCGCCCAGAGTTCCATGACCGATTTACGTAATTATAAATAATAAAAGCCCATGATTTTGCAGATTTATTTAATACGAAACTCAGTGTTCACCAGATCCTGTGATTTGCTGTTTGGAGTGGCTCTCAGCTACGATGATGTCTAGATACCTGATGTTGAAACCCCGTAGTCCTTTGTAATGCTCCCCTCCAAGGACTGGTGTTAGAAGGGCTGATACAGGCAAGAGCAGGCTCAACAGAAGAGTTAGGTTGAGGGCTGTTTAATCTTATTTGAGATTTGAAAACTCAGATGACTTAGGGAATGGCCTTTTTGTGAGGAAGGTTAGGAAATGTAACCATTTTCCTTATCAGGTGACCAAAGGGAAAAATTCAAATTAATTTGTATACTAAAAATAAAGTTTGGATTGGGTAGCAATTTTTTTTTTTTCAAATTTGAAGTCAGTTGAAATTTGTCTTTGTAAATAATTTTTTTTTTTTTTGAGACAGAGCCTCAAGCTTTTGCCCTGGGGTGAGTGCTATGGCATCACAGCTCATTGCAATCTCCAATTCTTGGGCTCAAGCAAGTCTCCTGCCTCCACCTCCCAAGTAGCTGGGACTACAGGTGCCCGGCTATTTTTTGGTTGTAGCGGTCATTGTTGTTTGGTGGGCCCCGGGCTGGATTCGAACTGCCAGCTCAGGTGTATGTGGCTGGCGCCTTACCCACTTGAGCCACGGGTGCCAAGTCTGTAAATAATTTTTATTACTTCCATAATAATGTGGTGCATTTACCACAGATAGTTTTTAAAAGACCATGAAATCCTAGCAGTTTTAATTTAACAGTTTTCTTTATCTTAATGTTTTATCTTAATTCCAATCACGTGTTTTTGGTTAACTTCTCTTTTTGGTTGCTTTGTTTTTATGTTTTGTCTTTAGAGACAGGGTCTCACTCTGTTGCCCAGGCTGGAGTGCAGTGGCGTCATCACAGCTTACAGCAGCCTCAAACTCCTGGGCTCAAGTGATCCTCCTGCCTCAGCCTCCCACGGTGCTAGGATTACAGGCGTGAGCCACTGTGCTTGTCCTGTTTAATTTGTAAGATCGAACTTTTAAATCTAATCTGTACAACTACACAGTGTTGTCACAATCTTTAGAGAAGGGAATACATTTATTTAGCTAAGTTGGTAAGTTTATCTACCCCCTTCTTCTGCCTTCTTTCCTTTCTTCCTTTTTTCTTACAGTTTAAATAAATATCTAAATCTGCTCTTACTGGATTTTGGATATGAGCAGAGATGGGCAATGAAAACTAGCTTTTAGGGAAGCTCTACATGTTATTTTTATAAGATTTCTCATTTATAATGGCTTAAATAAGTGTACCAACAAGCCGCGTAAGCTGTCCCCTCCCAGCTTTGTATTGCTATGGAGAGGATCTAAAATCATTATGTGGATTCTCTGTGCTCAGCTCCAATTTTCTCACCTGTAAAATTGAGTTTCACGTGTAGGATTTTTGCAAGAATCAAACATGTCATATCGTTCTGCAAGCTGTAAGCCCTGGGAAAAAAACATACTAGTCTGCTTTTGAGTTATGTACATTTCGGTTCTAGAGTTTGGAATAAGGTTTCTGATGGCAGCGACTGAGTGTTGACAATCCCCTGGTGACCTTTATCCCTGCACTCTTCTAAGATTCGGCTTCTTGTTTTCTTTTTCTTGAGTAATGGAAATAGAAATTTTAGTTGAGGCCTGCGAGATGACGTGTATATTTTCTTTTTGTTAAAAGGTATGTGGTATATCAATTGAGTATTTATGTCTCATTATTTTGATTACATGCTGCAAAGATTCCAGTAGCCGTGTTTAATCTTTGTTTTAGGAAATTTGCCACTGCAGACAAATTTATTTTAGACTGACTTTTCTGAAAAAGAGGGAGTTAAATGGTGTGTGTGGGGGGAAACCCAGTATGATAAAATAATGTGTTTACCTGAGTTCATGGGAACCGTGTGTAATCTTTTCCTCCTAGGGTTTTCTATTCTGTCCATAGTCATTGTTTCTGTTTCCTGGGTAGAATCTGGTATCTAGATGTAGTAACTGGGCGTGTAGTGATAAACGATCATCTCGAGTGAAGTGACGGGAACAGCCCATTTGGGTGTTGCTTGGCGGTTTCTGTCTGATCCTAGGCAAGTCCCCTGGTCGCTTTACTCGTTCACTTTCTTTCCTGGCTTGTCAGGGCCACGGTGACACACGTCTCACAAGATTGCTCAGAGGAATAAATGAGATGATGCATGTAAAAGTTCGAACATTCTAAAATGGAAAAGTAGCCTGTGTCAGCTGTCATAATAATGAGTATTTGCCGACCAAAAAGAGGCAAGCGTCACGTCCAGGTTCTCTGGAATGTTTTGCATACGTTTCCGCCAGACTTTAAATGAACTGATGAAAACAGAATTTTAGAGCTAGGGCACTGTTCTTCCAAACCCTCTGAGGAAACTGAGGTCCAAGCATGAAACTCTAAAGGTCAGTGAGATACGCAGGAGACTTAGTTCTGGGCCCAAATTTCCCGGTTCCCTTTCTCTGCTCCGTGAGCGCGGCCTGGCCACCGTTTGGCCCCCTGTAGGGCTGAGATGTCTTTCCCCTGAGACAGCTGTAATATCTGCAGCTTTCACTCTTTGTGGAGAAATGAAGGACTCTAGAGAGGCATTTCCCTTTTGCTTCTCTTTTTCCCCTTGTGGTTATTGACAAAGCTTTGGATCATGTTGAAACTTGTTGCAACCACCAGGAAACTCTTTCAACTTTTAATAGTTATCACCCCGCTCCTAATTAACAAGTAGCAAGTATGATTATGCTCTCCTGAGTTGGAAAGACTTGTTAGACTTTAATATTTAGATGAGGAAAAGACCTCCAGCCATGGGAAAAAAAAAAAATCCCTGTTGATATCTTCCATAAAAGGGGACATACAGCTCGAACCCAGCAGAGCCGACTCTGCCACTTTGTGTAAATGAGATCCTGAGAAATGGCAAAGAGGAGAATGTTAGTCACGGCATACGTTAACACACAGTGTCCCCCCGAAGTTGTTGGCTTCTTTTCATGAAAGATGCTGCACAATGAGCCATAAGGAGGTTATTCTTTCCCTGTGCTTTTCTCTGAAATAAAACAAAATGGTAAAAATTATTAAATTGTGTTTATGGAAGTGTGCGATGAGGACAGTTTCTTGTAAATGAATGTTTGGCTAGTGTCAGCCATTTAAATCAAGTCGGTAATGTGCCTCTGAGGGAAAGTAACTTTTAGGGAAATCGTGTAAACTTAATTTGCCATTTCTAAAAGAATCAACATTTACATTTTGTATAAATTGTGGTGACTCACTCCCTGTTAAGGGAAAAAAGAAAGGTTGGGTTTTTTTTTGTTGTTGTTTATTTATTTATTTTTCTTAGGAAATCAGTAGGCCATTTAGCTCCCTAACAAACTAATTAGTGCTCTTTTTTTTTTTTTTTTTTTTTTTTTAGACAGAGCCTCAAGCTATCACCCTGGGTAGAGTGCTGTGGCGTCACAGCTCACAGCAACTTCCAACTCTTGGGCTTAGGCGATTCTCTTGCCTTAGCCTCCCGAGTTGCTGGGACTACAGGTGCCTGCCACAACGCCTGGCTATTTTTTTGTTTGTTTTGCAATTCGGCTGAGGCTGGGTTTGAACCCGCCACCTTCGGCATATGGGGCCGGCGCCCTACTCCCTGAGCCACAGGTGCCGCCCCTAGTGCTCATATTTTTATTCCCCTGGTGGCTTCAAGGTGAAGAGTTGGACTGAGAAAATTGAATTATTGTTGTGTGTGCCCTGAGCTTCTTGCAAAAAATGTCAGAAAATCATTGCTTTTTTTTTTTAGGTTATATTTAGCAACATATAAGGAGATGAAAAATAAATTTACAACATAGAAAAGGAAAATAAACATTGAAGGATAGACAGTCCCCATGACCAATAGTGCTTGGTAGACTTTGAACCCTAGATTGTTGTCTGTCATATTTAGAGGTCATTTTAAGTCATTCCCCCTACCACGTTTTAACTAGTTTTAGTATTCTTGTAACTAGTCTCAGCAAGGACATCGATACAGCAAGTTTTAGCTTTGCTGTTCCAGTGATAATACCAAAAATACAACTAGAATTACTCCCTCACCTCTACCTCCTCTGATCCTTTATTTAATGGAGTGTGTCGTCTGCATGTGGAATCACAGTATGGAGAGACACTATGCTGAGTATTGTAGATGTCCCACGTAGACAAGCCTTCTCTGGGAATGTAAACTCTCCCAATATTAGCTCATGGGTTGGTGAATCTAGAACCCAACATGTGTTCTGTATTCTTCTAGACAATGAGGATGTAGCCATGAAAAACAAGACAGCCCATACCCTCAAGGAGCTTAAAATCTCACGGATATGATAGAAAATCAGCAATCAATAAAGCGCTATGATAATTTCATGCGAAGAAGAATAACTAGCATGGTATGGTAGAGAGTGGTTCCCAGGATCTGCGTTGGTTGGGCTGGTCAGGGGAAGAGGTGGTGTTTGAGCTGAGAACTGAATTCTCAGGAGAAGGAGTGGCCCATGCTGGGGTCCGGTGAGGGGGAGCACCTGGATTGTTCTGGATGGGAAGCCCATTTTTCTCCTCTCCTGTCATCTTATACTTTTTCCAGCCATACTCGCAGCTCATGATTTTGCTTCCTATTTCTTTCAGAAAATTAAAGGTTCTCGAAGCGTCTATCCCTACATCTGTACACCCACCTGCATTATATGCTCTGCTTTGCCTTGTTCCTGTACAGAGTGGACATCAAGTTCCTGTAAAATAGTAATTTAAATTGCACATGAACTTCACGTCCACCCTGTATGTAAACTGTGCCTGTCCCTCGTACAGCTCTACACCTGGGCTCTTTTCTCTCTCGGATCATCACATTTTCCTTCTTTGTTAGACCTTCCTTATCAACCTATGCCCTTTTTATTTCTTCCACTTTGAGGGGAAATACACTCTTCTGACGGCATTCCTCTCCAGCCACCACACATCTGTCTCCTTCTGCTTAAAGAAGAATTCCTTGGGAAAATTGTCTCAGTGTTTTCCTTCAAATTCTTCTCTCTCTTTTTCTCTTGAAACCACCCAAGCAGGCACTTGCCTTCACTCCCCTGAAACTGCCCTTTATTAAAGTTCCCAGTGACGTCCATATTGCCAGGCCAACCGTCGGTTGTCAGGCCCCATCTTGCTTCGACCCTGTGAGCAGCATTTGACACTGTTACTCTTACCTCATAATACTTTGTTCCCTCGTCTTCCATTTTCTTGGTTTTCCTCCCTGTCTACTGGCAGCTACTTTTCTATTCTTTTTAATTTTTTTCTTTTGTTGTGGTAAGAACATTTAATGCGGTATCTACCCTCTTAGCACATTTTTCAGTGGACAGTATGGTGCTGTTAACAAAGATGTCACAATGTTCCGTGGTATCTACAGCGTATTCAGTTGTTTAACTGACACTCTGGCCTTGTGATGAACACCTCCCTTTTGCCATTCCCCCTAACCTCTGGCAACCACCATTCTACTCTTTGATTGAATGAATTTACTATTTTCAATATTTTGTAGAAGTGGAATTAGTCCGTGTTTGTTCCTTCTGTGGCTGGCTTATTTCACTGAACATAGTGCTTAAGGTTCATCCCGTTGTTGCATTTTGAAGAATTCCCTTTCTTTTTAAGGCTGAATATGCCATTGTATGTATATATCATGTTTTCTTTATCCATTCATCCACCAGTGAACATGTAGGTTGCTTTTACATATTGGCTATTATGGGTAGTGCGGCAGTGAACAGTGGAGTCCTAATATCTCTTTGAGATTGTGTTTCAGTTCTTTTGGATAAATACCCATGAGTGGAATTGCTTAATCATGGGGTAATTCTATTCTTAATCTTTTTAGAACCCCCTGTACTTTTTACTGTAGAGGCTGCACTATTTTGCATTCCCACCAACAGTGCACAAGGGTGCCAATTTCTCCATATCCTCAATAATAATTGTTGTCTTTCGTGTTTGATGCTACCTCTTCTGACAGGTGTAGGGTAATATTTTATTGGGGTTATGATTTATCTGATGATTAGTGACACTGAGAATCTTTTTGTGTACCTATTACCCATTTGTGTGTTTTCTCTGGAGAAATGTCTATGTAAGTCTTTACCTAATTTTTAGATCAGCTTACTCTTTTTATTTGCTATTGAAGGATTTTTTTTCTGTATTTTAGGTATTCACCTCTTATCATATATATGGTATATTAAGATTCTCTAGAGGGACAAAGCCAAAAGGATGGATGGATGGATGGATGGATGGATGGATGGATGGATGGATAGATAGATAGTGCATGAAAAGGGCCAGGTGAGTGGAGTTACATCACACAGTTATGGGGGCTGAGAAGTCCTATGACAAGCCATCTGTAGGCTGAAGACCTTGGGATTCTGGTAGCATGGCTTAGTCAAAGTCTAAAAGCCTCAGAACCAGAGAGGCTGATCGTACAATTCTCTGTACATTACTGAGGGCCTGAGACTGGGGGCACTGCTAGTTTAAGTATTTGTGGGGGTGCCAAGGTCAGAGAGTTTGGAGTTCTGATGTCCAAGGGTAGGAAGAGAGCGTCCCAGCTTCAGGAGAGAGCAAGAAAAAGAGTGAATCCTTTTCTCCCTTTTTAAAATTCTATTCAGGCCTCCAGCTGACTGGATGGTGACTGAGGGCAGATCTTCCCCACTCCATCCACTAAGTCACAATCCAGTGTCCTCCAGGAACACTTTCACAAATACACCAGAAGTAATGCTTTACCAGTTTCCTAGGGGTTCTCTAACCTAGTAAAGTTGACACCTGAAATTAACCATCACCTATGATTTGCAAAAATTTTTTTCTGTTCAATAGGCTGCCTTTTCACTCTGTTGGTGGTTTTCTTTGTGTGCAGAAGCTTTTCAGTTTGATATAGTGCCTCCCCCTTGTCTATTTTTGTTTTGTGGATTATGTTTTTGGTGTCATACCAGAAATCACTACCAAGACCAATGTTGTGAAGTTTTCTCCCCTGTTCTCTTCTGTGAGTTTTATAATTCCAGGTTTTATAATTAAGTTGATTTCTGTGTATGGTATAAAAACAAGGGTGCCTGTGGATATTCCATTTTCCCAGCATCATTTATTGAAGAGATCATCTTTCCTCCATTGTTTGTTTGTAGCTCCCTTGTTGAAGATCAGTGGACTATGTGTGGATTTATTTTCAGGGTCTCTTTTGTGTTCCATTGGTCTACATATTTGCCTTCATACCTGAACCATACTGTTTTAATTACTGTAGCTTTGTAATATATTTTGAAATCTGGAACTGTGATGTTTCATTTTTCTTTCTCAAGATTGATTAACCTATTTGGGCTCTTTTGTGGATCTATGAATTTTAAAATTGTTTTTTCTATTTCTGTAAAATATGCCATTGGAATTTTGATAGGGATTGCATTGAATTTGTAGATCATTCTGGATAGTATGGACACTTTAACAATATGAAGTCTTGTAATTCATGAACACAAATTTCCTTCCACTTATTTGTGTCTTCTTTGACTTCTGTCATTATTTTCTTAGAGTTTTCTATGTATAAATCTTTGACCTCCTTAGTTAACTTTATTCTTATGTTGTTCTGTTTAATGCTATTGTAAACGATATGTTTTCCTAATTTCCTTTTCAGATAGTTTGTTGTTAGTGATGGAAATGCAACTGATTTTTGTATGTTGGGTTTGGATCCTACCACTTCACTGTATTCATTTATAAGTTTTAATAGTTCTTTTAAATGATATCTTTATGGGTTTCTATATATATGAGATGATGTCATCTGCAAGCAATGGCATTTTAACTTCTTTCTTTTCAATCTGGATGTATTTTATTTCTTAGTTTACCTAATCTCTCTGGACAGGACTTTTAGTACCATGTTAGATAGAAGTGACTAGAGTAGGCATCCTTGTTCCAGATTTTAGAGAAAAAACTTTCAGTTTTTCATTGTTGAGAATGCATAGTGGTGGGCTTTTCGCATAATGACCTTTATTATATTGAAGTACTTTTCTTATTTTCTAGTTTGTTGAGAGTTTTTATTATGAAAGGGTGTTGAATTTTGTCAAATGCTTTTTTGGCATCTCTGAAATGCTCATGTGATTTTTATCTTGTTTTCTGCAGTGTATTACATTAATTAGTTTGCATGCATTGAATCATCTTTGCATCCCAGGGATACATGATTTCTGTTTTCTTAAATATGTTAAGACTTGTTTTGTGACCTAACGTGTAACTTATCATGGAGAATGTTCCATGTTTGTTTGGGAAGAATATATATTCTTCTACTATTGGTGGAAAGTTCTGTATATGTTTGGTGAGTCTATTTGGTTTATAATATTTTTCAAATCGGCTGTTTTCTTTATTGATTTTCTGTCTGGTTGTTCTATCCATTATTGTAAGTGGGATATTGAATTGCCCTGTTATTGTTGTATTACTGTCAATTTCTTCCCTCAGAACTATCAATATTTGTTTTATATATTTAGGTACTCTTAGGTTAAGTGTGTTTACATTTATATTTTCTATATCTTTCTGTTGAATTGACCTTTTCATCATTATATAATGATCTCAGTGTATAGAGACAATTTTAGATTCAATGTGTTCATTTTGTCTGATAGAGTATAACCCCCCCTTACTTTCTTTTGATTATGAGTTTTGTGAAATGTCTTTTTCTGTCCTCTGACTTTCAGCCTGTGTTTTTAATTCTAAAGTGAGTCTTTTGTAAAGAGCATGCCACTGGATCTCTCTTTTTTTTTTGAGACAGAGTCTCACTATGTTGCCCTCAGTAGAGTGCTGTGGCGTCATAGCTCACAGCAACCTCAAACTCTTGGGCTTAAGTGATTTTCTTGCCTCAGCCTTGTGAGTAGCTGGGACTATAGGCACTCACCACAGTGCCTGGATATATATATATATATAATTTGTTGTTGCAGGCCCAGGCTGGGTTTGAACCTGCCAGCATTGGTGTTTGTGGTCGGCGCCCTAACTACTGAGCTATGGGTGCTGCCTGGATCTCATTGTTTTTATCCATTAAGTCATTCTGTGCCTTTTGATTGCTGAGTTTAATTTTTTATATTCAAGGGAAAATGAAGGTTTACTATTACAATTTTGTTAATTGTTTTCTGTTTGTCTTGCAGTTGTTTTGTCCCTCTCAGGTTCTCTTTCTTGCTTATTTGTTTTATTTGACTATTTTCTGTACAGATTTGCTTTTTATTGCTTCTTATATTTTATGTATCTATTATAGGTTCTTTCTTTGTGGTTAGTTTACGGCTTGCCAAAGATATCTTTTAGTTATAATCTTTAAGTTGATAACATCTTAACTTTGGTCACATGTAAGAGCACGACACTTTTACACCCCTTCCAACTGACAAAATTTTATCTATTATTTTTTATATCATGGTTAAAAGTAATTTATAAACTGGCTCAGTGCCTGTGGCTCAGCAGGCTAAGGCGCCAGCCATGTAAATCTGAGCTGGTGGGTTCGAATCCAGCCTGGGCCCACCAACCAACAATGATGGCTGCAACCCAAACAGAAAAAAATAGCCGGGCGTTGTGGCGGGCACCTGTAGTCCCAGCTACTTGGGAGGCAGAGGCAGGAGCCTCGCTTGAGCCCAGGAATTGGAGGTTGCTGTTAGCTGTGATGCCACGGCACTCTATCCAGGGCGACAGCTTGAGGCTCTGTCTCAAAAAAAAAAAAAAAAAAGGTAATTATAAAAGACAATTTGTACTATAAAAATA
>CAUYON010161109.1:0-15831 GCA_963573935.1 Arctocebus calabarensis
GACGTAGTTGTAAAAAAAGGCTCTATAGTGCTTTGCCTGCCTTAAGTAATATTAGTGTTTTGCACTGGATTTATCAACTCCTTAGATAGGACAAAGGGTGAGATCACACTTTTGGTACATATTTGAAGGGTCAGGAGAAAACCTCTAAATATGGATCAAAAATGTTTCACATAGTAAATGAGAAAATCTCATGAATGTTATGTCAATCAGATTGATGAAAATATCTCAGATTGTATGTGAAGCCTGTACACTGTACCCCATGATTGAACTAATGTTCACAGCTATGATTCAATTAAAAAAATAAAAAAATTAAAATCTAGTTAGTCCCTATAAAAAAAAAAAGAACATAAGCTCTTTGAAGGTAGGTGCACTCTTTTATCTTTTTTATGTGCCAAGGCATATTGCACACAGAAGGTATTCTACACATATTTGAGGATGTATTCGTTTGAATCAAAGTCAAAAAGAAGCCTTTCAGGAAACTATTATAAACATTTTTCTTCACCATCAATAATTTAGGTGCTTCTAGTAGATATTATTATAGGCCAAGGAGGGCTGGCTGATTATTTATTTTACCTGGTTGTTAACCAGCTCCTGAGGCCAGCAGTTGGATGCACAGAATGTACATAATTTACTGACCCTTGTTCAAAGACACAGTGAGCTGCCCAGCATACTTTGACTATGTTTAGCTTTATTGCTCCCTGGAGAAACATTTTGTCATTGATTGTACATTTTCCACTGTCTAAAAATGAATTTCATTAATATTGAATCTATTTATTATACCAGTATAAATGTAGAATTTATAAAAGCCATTAATTCAGCATATGCATCTAAACAGATGCCTCATATAATAAAATTGAACATTAAGGAAGGGTCACTGTGCACATTTGGAGTGATCAAATAAGTTAAGTAATTTTGAGAAAAATAGCAGAATGTCTGAAATCTCAATCTACAGTTAATATTCAGTTGCAAAAAGATGAATTCTGTTGACAAATCATTAGTTCTAGCAATCTCTTGCCCTCTTCTTCTAACACATAATTATATGATTGATAAGTATCACTATTTAAAGAAGGAGGCTAAAGTTTTAGATGCCAATAATCCACCATGTAATACACTATGAAATTCTTTTACCTAAAGGATTGTACTTCTTTTTAAAGCAAGTATTTATTTCTGTCATCTCTGCAATACAGATAATGGCTTTATACAAAGGAATGCAAATTCATAGTCAAGGAGTTTTAATACGCTGTAGTTACGTCACTAGAGGAATTCTTAGGTTATGGTTTAGAACCTTTTGCATCTATGACCATTCTATTGCCAATCACATTTTCTAGTTTTATATCAAGACATGTGAATACCTTAATCATTTGTCTCTTTTATGGGTAAGTTTCTTCCTTGATTAAAGAGAAAAGAAAATAGGCATGAAGGGGCGGGCAGGCCTCAGGAGGGAGCAGGTGATGCAGAGGTCTGCTGGAGTGGAGGTAACCTCCATGACACTTTCCAGCATGTCCAGACATGCCCATCCTTGCAAGATAAAAACTTCAGTGGAAACTTCCCTTCTTAACAAAGCCTCATGGTGGAACATCTGTCTGACCCATTGTGGAAGGACCAAAGCTCTACTTAGGAATACAATGTGAATGGAAGAGATCTGTCATTATGAGAATAATCTGACACTCTATAAACAGACCCTAAAATCAGTCTCATCTCAAAGAACCGAGTGCATGTGTCACAGTATGAAAAATGAGATTCTGGGGAAGAGTGTTTAAAGAATGGAGCTTTCCAATCAATCAGTGATCTCTCTGTATCCATTGCCCTGAGTTCACAATCAGATTGGATCACTGCTGAGCCTGAGGCTCCCCAAGACTCTGAACAGTTTTTCAGTGATCCTTATGGAAGATACCCTCTCCAGAGAAGCACAGTGTTTATGTACAGTCCATGGCATCTTGGAAACTCCAGAATTATGAGTGAAGAATATATTAAATGGCTTAAGGGCAACTGTGAAGTTTTGTTCTGTGGCTTGACAGTAAAACTCCCAGAACCAGTTCTGTTTCTGTAACAAAGTGTTCCTTTAGAGTCAATGATAGCACACCACGTGCAGGACACATCCTGACGTTCTCAAACACAAGATACCTGCAGATGCCTCTTGTGTTGGGGGGATAACAATGATTGATCTTTACTCAAGAAACTCCTGGAATTTTGTCTTTGGGCAGGCCTCTTTGACAGATGGTGTGGAGACATTTAGCGTTGCCAGGTATGGCAGTGATTTTAATCATTTGGCCCTATGAAGAGAAAGTGAAGAAGCTCCAAAAAACAACTTCCAATGACTATTCCATTTTTGATAACTATTATTTTCCTGAAATAACTAGCGTTTTGCTGCTTTGATCCTGTAAGCCTTCAACCACAAGCTTGGACCCATATGTGTAAAAGTCCAGCCACTTGGAGGAAGCTGATGGAGGCCTCTGAATCTTGGCCCTGTCTGTGTATGCAAGTTGTGGTGGGCTGTTGGCTTCAGCATTACAGAAAGATACACAGCAGCTGGTCATGAGTGAGATGGACCAGGGGTGAGTCTGCTGATACCCCTGAGTAACTCGGAAACGTAGTCAGAGGATAATGAGAATTCACCAGAACCTGTGAAAGCCTTGAAGGGATGTAAAGAGTAGGTACCAGAATGCTTTGCTGTTCTCCAAATATAAGGACCTTCAGAGAGGAGTAATACAAATAAAGACTTGCACATGGTGCTTCCCTCTGGGTGGAGTACTTCACTGGAATAAATGATTCACTGATTCTATGTTGTGTTCAAATAATAGAACAGAACCTTCTTTAAAGCACCTGAATTGAAATAAGACTCGTTTTGAATAATAAAAATTCTATGAAGTAAAAAGAAAAGAAAAGAAAAAAGAAAGAAGAAAAAGAGAATTGGCCATAGCCACTTAAGGTATTAATAAATCTACTGGGAAAGCCTAAAACAGCGGTTCTCAACCTTCCTAATTGCTGCATTGTTACAAATGAAAAAGGTGTCGCAACCCACAGGTTGAGAACCGCTGGCCTAAAAGCTATTTTCTTTTGTCTTCCCTGGAAAACTAAAACAAAACTCTGTTTTTAAAACATTGTTTATAATGTTCCTCTTCACCTAGAGAATACATGTGTAGTAATTAGACCAGAAACCTTTCATTTTGACATAGAACACCTTATCTATCACTTGTGAAACTGTCTTGTCATAAATTATATATGAGTATGTCAGGGAGAATTATTAATGTATAATTTGAATTAAACCAATTAATACCTGAGTTGTTACAATATTCTACTTCCCCCAGCTTCTAGGTGCTTACCATATCAGCACTTGGATGTGCCTTAGTTATGCATAATAAGGTGGTATTCCAAGCAGAGGGAATGCTTAAGATGTTAGAGGCACTAAGTGATTCTGTATCATAAACAGCTGAATGATGATGGGGCAGAAAATAAAATAGGCTGAATTTGGGACAACTGGGAATTGAGACTGGGAGAAATGAAGCAGGGAACAGCTGCTATGTTAAGAAACTTAGGGTGGGGAGAAAAGAATTCTCAAGATACTAGCTGTGCATGAAAATTCATTTATCTGTTAGCAATTGAGTAAAGAATTGGAGTATTTTAATTACTTTTTTATAGATGCTGGGAATTTAACACCTCACTGAACCTGAGCCACTAGGGGCCTTAGATTTATTCAGATCACACACATGCACACAGACTCACCCATAATGTGGGCTTATCATACCCATTTAGTTGATGACAAATACAAGAATTTTTTTTTTTTTTTTTTTTTTTTTTGGCCGGGGCTGGATTTGAACCTGCCACCTCCAGTATATGGGGCTGGTGCCCTACTCCTTTGAGCCACAGGTACCACCCAAATACAAGAAATTTTTTTAATGCAGTTATGGGTATATTTCCTTAGCATGCAGCAGCTCAGTTTTTAATATGAAAATTATCTGTCATCAGCCTCTACTCACCAGGATGCTGCTGTTTGAGCCCAGATGTAGCTAGACGGCCACTTTTCTTAGGTTTGTATGTGTTAAAAGAAAGGCCAGTGGACTCAAGAAAATGCTACATGATTTTTATACAATAATCTAAAGAAAACATTGTAAGCTCAGATTCGACCTTGTGATTCTCCGGCTCTTTCTAGGTGTTGCAAGTTTATGATGGATTTTAGCAGCACCACATGTGTAAATACATCTTTGGTAAATATGAAATCCTTTCATTCTTGAGCTTTGAGTGTGTGGGTAAGGTACTGGCAGGAGCGAGCTGTAATGAAAGCTGGCTGGGATTTCTTTGATTCTTTCCTTCTTCTCTTCCTAACTTACTGTGAGATTCTCCATATTGTCCATTCTCCAAAACACACGTATGGCATTGGTTTATATTCAGTAGTACCGAAAATTCTGTGAAGAATTCATTTTTTTAATTAATTTTTTAATTGAAAATGCTTTAATGGTGTGAAACATGTATGGAGTTCTATTATAACTCTTCCCCTTCATTCTGGGGCTTTTCAAATGAAAGGCTGATTGCTTTCCGAATTGTGCATTTGGGCAAGTAAAGTCGAATAGTTTTATATTCTCCCACGTACCATCTTGTAATGGCACCTATGATAAACTTGTTAGACTTTATCTTCATACATTGTAGATAAAAGTGTAAGTAGATACAGTCTTTCTTGTGAGACAAATGTCTGTATGATTCAAAGCTTCAAAATAGCCTTGATCTTTTGTCCCAACAATCGCACTGTTAGGAGATTTATTCTAAGGAAAAGACAAAATGGTGTTGGATACATAAGATGTTAGATAATTATTTAGAATAGTAGCAAATAAATAATATATGTAAATATACAGCCCTGATTAAATAGACTACAGTGTACTGTATTGTATCTGTGCAAAGATGTGCTAGGTAACCATTAAAATTTACCTTATGTACTATCATGGAAAATGTTCAAGATATAATAATGAAAAAGAAGGCTACAAAATAGTAATATGGATACTTCTATTATCTAATGTTACTTTTCTTTATTTGAAAATTTTTATTATAAATAACAGAAACCAACTCTAGTTAAGCAAATGGAAACTTATTAGAAAAATTATAAGAGCTAGCATGAGCTTGGTCCAGAACCAAGAATTAGATGGGGGATGGGAAATAGGAACCACAGGACTAGAATGAGGACAGAATTACCTTAAGTAGAATGTTTCTAATTAGGACAGAATCATCTCTGCTGCCTCTGCTGATGCAACAAATGAGTTCTATACTTCCTCTCCCTTCCTGTGACTCCCTCAAGATTCCGAGTGCCACGGTAAATAGCATTATTACCCCAACTTATCCCATATCCCAGGTCTTGGCATTTCAGGAAATGTAAGGAATCTAAGGCTTTTCTTTTCCACTTTCAACTTTGGGTAGGAGTTACCCTCACCAAAAGATATCAGTCAATAGGAATAAAGTAATTTATTCATAGAAAGTTAGAGTTGAAGGACTACATGCTTGACACAGCCTCAGATGGCAGGTGTCCACCACAATATTTTATCTTTAAAAATAAAATCTGCACCAACAAGAAAATAAAGTACAACTTATTGGACATCTGTGGTATGGCTAGCATTTTTTTGTTGGGGGGTTAAAAAGAATTACATTTTCCTTATCTTCCAAAAAGAAATATTAATTTAAAAGTCTACTATAATAGGAGATAGAAATTATTTTCCCTTATAGAGGTCAACAGGATATGCACTATAACATCATTTATCAATATCTGTCTGTTTATCTCAGGAGATTGAATGCTTTCTCCCTTGCAATTCATCTCTGAACTTTGAATATAAATGCTCAGTGTGTTACTGTTGATACTGACATCTCAGGAGAACCCTGCTAAGCTTTATCATTGTCACTCTTGATTTGGAAGTAAAATCACATTTATGGAAGCCTTATAAGAGAATTGAGAAAATGTAGTTTTGCTAACATCCTTTGAAAATAGCCTTAAAATATTTTCACCATCTGCTATGTTGCAGAGACCATGAGGCATCCACCAAGTAGATCCTCTAAATTCAACCTTGAGAACCTTCGTCCATCTGCTCCAAATTAAAATACTAAGCTAGTTAGTACCTGGGTACTTGGTTCAGAGCCAGTGTCTCCCCAGAATGCAATTGAAAGATGGATATGCTTCGAGATAGCATTATTGTCATTGGGTTTGCCACAACATAAAGTTAAGCAGATTATTGCTAGTGTAATAAAAGTGAGGGTTTGAGTATGAAATTGTGCTATAAATTCATATTTGTCTTTTGTCCACCTTTGAGTGTAATATGATTATAAAAATCATGCAGTAAATAACAATCTTTTGCCAATTAGTATGAATTTGCTATAAGTATTGATGGAAGCAGCTCTGAGAAAGATTTTAAAAGTCTCATTTTGTTTGACTCTCTGAAACTGTCTGGATATTTATATTTTCAAAAATGGAATCAAGTTTATAACGATTTTTATACTTTTATTTATAATTTATTTCTTCCTGGTTTAGAAATAGATATATTTTTCTCCCAGATGCCTTTATGTTAGAGTATATGGAAGTAAATTTTTAATAGTGTATTTATGTACACTATTATCATTTTGTTTTTTTCTAAATCAGAGGACTCTGACATAATTCTGATCTGCAATTTTCCATGGCAGAAGCTGACTCCACTTCATCTAGTGAGCTGAGATTCTTGGTTTTCCCTGAAGGAGAAATTTCCCTTATCCTAGTCACCATAATTCCATTCTCTGTTTAAGTGATATACCTGGGAGTGGACCTATGATCCAGTTCTGGTCAAGGAGACATAATGGGTAGTCTTCTCAGTGTTTTCAGAAAAATATTTTTTTTCCTGGATCAAAAGAGAGGTCCTGGATCCAAAAGAGGTCATATTTCCCTTTCTACATCATTCCTTCCATGATGGTGGCTGTGGGGAGATTTGATGTCTAGAGCTAAAGGATCCATCTTATTATCTTCAGGTAAATAGAGAAAAAAATTAGAGTGAAAGACAAAGAGAGACAGAAATATTTAGTTCCTGATGACATACTTACATTACTATACCAACCCTAAAAGTACCAACCTTTAGAGTTCTTGACATGTGAGATAATTAAATATTATCATTCATTAATCCACAGTTAGTTGAATTTCTCTCTGTATTGTAACTGAATTTACCCTAACAGATACAGTTGCTAAATATCAACTGAACTGTGCTATAAATGGTCCTCAGATTTAATGTTTGATTTTCCTATTATGCATGTTTGATTTTCTCATTATGCATGTTTTATCAGAAAGTATAGGATATGCATAAGGGCAAATATTTTTACATTGATTTTCCCACACTTAATTTAACTTTTTGTGCCTCAGTTGACAAATATTTCTAGCTATGATATCACGTTGCTCCTTTCAGCCAACAATTTGGGCAGTGTAAGCATCTCTACACATCAACACTCGTTTAACTACTTGCATATCTTTTTACATTTCTCTTCATTTTACAAAAATGAATACAAGCAGACAAATGAAAGCATTCAGAATAACATCTGAATAGAAATGTTGACTGCATAAGATTAACATAATCATGATAAACATGAAAGAATTAGATGTGCAAAAAAGCATGAACCCTTCACCTTAATCTGATTTATATTGGACTAAAGCTAATTTACTGTGTGTTCAATTATGAAGGAAAGTTAAATAGAAGTTACTATGTATTATGAAATATCGGCAATGTATATTTAAAAACAATGTTTAAAGTCAAGGGATAAGTAGGTACTTCACAATTATATTTAGCTGCATAAGATTATTACTCTCTTTTTGGTTATCATTTCAACAAAAAGCTGTTGAACATCCTGTATAAGCAAAGGTGATGGATATCTAGAGACAAAAAGATAAACTATGTTCTCTCTCTTCCTGACACTTACAACCTAATGCGGTATATAAACTTACAACTATGAAATTCTCTGGGTATTATGAATTGTATATTGTCATCATTATTGTAGGAGCAGAACTTGCATGGTCTGTGGGAATCCATGAGGGTATCTCTGAAGAAGAGGCATTTATTACTGAGATAAGAAGGTTGAATAGGGGCTCGACGCCTGTGGCTCAGCAGGTTAAGGCGCCAGCCACGTACACCTGAGCTGGTGGGTTCGAATCCAGCCCAGGCCCGCCAAACAACAACCAAAAAATGGCCGGGCGCCTGTGTTCCCAACTACTTGGGAGGCGGGGGCAGGAGACTCGCTTGAGCCCAGGAATTGGAGGTTGCTGTGAGCTGTGATGCCATGGCACTCTATCCAGGGTGACAGCTTGAGGCTCTGTCTCAAAAGAAAAAAAAAAAAAAAAAAAGACAGTTGAATAGGAATCAGAAGAAGGAAGTTAAGAGGAGGAGAGCTATGCCAGAAAGAACAGATCTGAATGCTTTGAGCCCACTAAGAGAAACCTGGAGCAATCTAGTTTGGCTAAGGAATTAGAAAAGAAAGGAGAGGATGATAGATGGCTTTGAAGGGCAGGTGGGGTCTAGATCAGGCAGGTCCTTATGTACCTAGACACAAAGGGGAACACGACACACTTTTGAGAGGGAAGAGTCATAATATTATTTTTAGAAGGCTCCCTGCAGTATTGTGCAAAATGAACTGGAGCAAAGCAAAAGTAGAGGAAGATCAGATATGAGATTCTTGCAACAGTCCTCATGAAAGATGACAGTATAAAGAGAATGGGGTAAGGGGGTAGACAGGTTACAAAGATTTAGGAAATACATTTAAGAAACTTAGTATTCAAAGGAATGAAAATATAATTTATTATCTAAACCTAAACAATTTTGAGAATAAAATGAATAGTCAAGTCCCAGTTAAATAGGGACTGTCCTGGGAAAACCAAGACATATCACTCCGGGCATAAGAGTTAGTGGAGGACAAGGAAGAACGAAATTCTGTACCAAATCCCTTATTCAACACGTACATTTCTGATAATAATTACCTTTGGCCCTAGTCAGTCTCAGGAGCCACTTAAATTCTTAAGTTGACTATTAATTTATGGTAAAGAAGACTTTAGACTCAAATATCTCATTTCCCAGGTACTTTGGCATCTCTTGCTTGGCCCCAAGGGTTTAATTCTTTAAGGCAAATGCATGTTGTATATAAGATTTTAGATGACAAGAGCAAGCCCTTTTTTATAGAGCATGTCTCTTAGCCCTGTTTTTTCATGTCTTTTTTGACTCTGCTACAGAAAAAGAGTGTATGTCAAATGCATTCTTTTTTCCTAGGTGCGACTGTCATTTGGGGGTCGAATTTAAAGACCATTCAACTGGAACACTGACAACTGCAGAATCTAGCCTTTAGCCAGCCTCTTCTCTAGAGATCTATAAGGGCATTTGCTAAGACTTTTAGTTAATTGCACAGTTTTACAAAGCCTTTCTGCTTTGTGTACTGTCCTCTATTAAATGTCTTCTACCTGTCATGCAAAGGCTTCACAGTTACATCAAATATGTCTCTGATGTTCTCTCCGGTCTCCTATACATAATCACACTCTGCTAATTGCATTCAAAAGTACTTCTTCTCAGCCAGGCATGGTGGCTCATGCTTGTAATCCCAGCACTCAGGGAGGCCAAGGCAGGATGATCACTAAAGCTCAAGAGTTTGAGACCAGCCTGAGCAAGAGTAAAACAGGTATCTACTAAAAATTGAAAAATTAGTCAGGTATTAGTGAAGTGGGTGCCTATAGTCCTAGCTACTGGGGAAACTGAGGCAGGTAGATCACCTGAGCCCAGGAGAATGAGGTTGCTGTGAGCTAGGCTGACACCAGGGTACTCTAACCTGGGTGACAGAGTGACACTATCTAAACAAACAAACAAACAAAATAATAAAAAACTATTCTTATTTTCTCTTCTCTTTTAATTACTCTATTTTTATTTTATTTTTGTGTTTTGTTTTTTCAGTAAATAGCGTCTTTGTAGCAGTATTTCCTAGTTGTTGACATAATTAATGTCTGTGATTTACCCTGTCTTCCTACTAGAATTTTAGAAAGGAAAACTCATTTTCAGGAAACAATATTGGAAACATATATTAGAACCAATTAACTGAAAATAAATTGAAAGGTAATTGTACTTTAGGAAGAAATGGCACTAAAGCCTTCAATCTGCCAAAGAAAGTACTAAATATGATAAACTAAGGTCTCCAATTAAATAGCAGATAATTCAGTGTCTTGGTTACATTGGAAGAGTTGTATTTTCTTAGGCATAAATGGAAAAATTATATGGGTATGGTATCATAATATGTATATATAAATAATATACCACCCACATTGTAGTGAAGATTAAAACACTAAACTGCAAAGTCTTGATGTTTATTCTGAACCAGCAGAGAGAAGGTAAGCTTCCATTCCATTTATTGACTCAATGTGCATTGAGTACCTTCAAATAATGTGTCAGGTACCATGTTAAGCATTAGGGAAGCAAAGATAAGTAAGCTACTCTTCCTCCCCTCTGGGAGCTTCCAGTCTAGTTTATTATAAACAAATAGGGGCTGGGCTCAGTGGTTCAAGCATAATCCCAGCACTTTGGGAGATCAAGGCAGATGGTTTTCTTGAGCTTAGTAGACAGAGACCAGCTGAGCAAAAGTGAGACCATGTCTCTACTAAAAATAGAAAAATTAGCTGTAGTCCCAGCTACTTAGGAGGCTGAGGCAGCAGGGTCATTTGAGCACAGGAGTTTGAAGTTCCTGTAAGCTATGATGTTGTGGCTTTATATCTTGAGCCAGATCCTGTAACAAAACAAAATAAAATAAAACACCAAATAGGAGTAAGCGTTGTGCATGCTCAACTAGAATCTCCAATGGGTACAAAGGGGTGGCTACATTAACCTGTGTTGGTCAAAAAGTAGGTATATGAGAGAAGTGATGCCTGGGCATGGTTTATGGTAAGTAGTTTCCACCCACAAAATTAAAGGGCCAGTTCTAGTGTATTTTTGTTTAGTATTGGCTAAGTTGATGATAGAAAGACCTACAAATACATTCAATGAAGAAAGGTGGCTAATTTTCCTCCCAAAACAATACAGCAAACAGAGAGTAGCCTGGCATACACTAGCAGTTCCTTTGGAGACCACGTTTCTTCTATTTTGTGGTTCCACCAATAATGAGGCTATTTCACTAGATCACAGGGGCTGCAGATCCACATTCCTGACCAGAGGAAGTAGAACAGAGAGAAAACAAAGAGCAAGTACATTTTTTCAAGAAAATGATGTGCACATTGAACATATCACTTCTGTTCATATTTAGTTACTAAAACGTGGCCAAAGAACCCTGTCTGGCTGCCAGTAAAGAACAAGAAATATAGTTTCTAGATGTATGATCATGTACTTTTGCTGAAAGTCAAGTGCTAAAGAGGCAGTTCTATTACTGCTAGGGGAAAAGGGAGGATGGGTTGTAGAAGAAAATTAGTCTCTGACATAATTAGGAAAAATGTAGGTGAGGCAAAAATCAAGGGTCTAAATATACTTCTATATTCATGCTTAGGGTTACACATGTATAATATAGGGAAGTTTTAAGGATGTTGAACATATGGCTTGGTGTCTGTAGCTCAGTGGCTAGTGCACCAGCCCCAGAAACTGGAGTTGGTGGGTTCCATTGGGCCTGCCAAACAACAATTGACAACTGCAATAAAGAAATGTCCAGATGGTGTGGTGGGCACCTATAGTGCCAGCTACTAGGGAGGCTGAGGCAGGAGAACCGCTTAAGCCCAAGAGTTTGAGGTTGCCTTGAGCTGAGAGGCTGTGGCACTCTACCAAGGACTACAAAGTGAGACTTTGTCTCAAAAAAAGAAAAAATGTTGAGCATATATGGATTAATTCTTTAAGACTTGGACTTAAAATTATTATATAGATATTTATATGAAATGTTTCATCTTTTTCATCTGCTAGAAAGATAAGCATGTTCAGCATTCCAGATTTAGGCCCTTGGCTGAAACCAGGTCTGTAGTCTTATACAAGTCATTGAACTGATCTTAAGATTTCTCCTCTCTTTCCTAGAATAACCACATGATATCTTAATGTTTTTTCTATTAAAAAACCTATTACTCAATATTTAATACCACACTCTACTTAATTACATTAAGGTAAGAAACATAATAAAAAAAGAAGTCTACCAGTGTATCTTTAGTGGAATTTTTCCATAATGAGATGGAATAGCTGGAAACATTCTTTGCAATACAAAGAGAACAATCTTTATGAGGTTATTTCCCTATGGTGTCATCTTTAACACTTATAATTTTGCTGCCAGCTCATAAAACAAATATATTGAAGCCACTTACATAAGATATTCTCCACACCCTAACTGAAACCCACAGTAAGGAGGAGGTCTGATATGAGCTCTAAGTCAAACTCAATTAAAAAATTAAACTAGATTTAAAATGTAGAAACTTCTCTCAGACAAAAATCTTGGCATGAGAAAGATGTGTGTGAGAATGGTCCCAAAGGAATTCACCAAGGAACGAAAGAGAGTGTGAGTTTTCTAAGACCTTTTAGAGAGCCACAGAGATGTTTTGGACTGTATTATCACTGATGATGAAACTCGGATGTACCAATACGACCCTGAAACAAAGAGTTAAAGTGCACAATGGAATTAAGCCAATTCTCCATGACTAAAAAATTTCCATCAATCCCAATTGAAAGTCAGAAAATATTGCTAACTTTTTTGATATCAGATGGATTGTTCATTATGAATTTGTACCAACTGGATAAACAGTTAACCAAGCTTACTATTTGGAAGTGCTAAAAAGGCCTTGTGAAAAAGTTATATGAAAAAAACTTGAACTTTTCTCCAACAACTCATGGCTCTTGTATTGTGACAATGTGCCAGCTCACATGGCCATGTCTGTGAGGGAGTTTCTAGCCAGTAAACAAATAACTGTATTGGAACACTCTTCCTAATCACTTGATTTGGCCCTCAGTGCCTTTTTTCTTTACCTAAAGATAAAGAAAATAGTGAATGGAAGAAATTTTAATGACATTCAGGACATCAAAGGTAATATAACAACAGCTCTGAAGGCCATTCCAGAAAAAGAATTCCAAAATTGCTTTCAGGGATGGACTAGGTGTGGGCACCAAGGCATAATTTCTTAATGGAAGTACTTCAAAGGTGACCATAGTGATATCAGCAATAAGATATGTAGCACTTTTTCTAGGATGAGTTTGGAAACTTAATTGTCAGACCTTGTAGATTGGGGTGGAAAAATGTTTAGCATAGAAAATAAGTATGGTGATATCAAAAGAATTTTAACTATTGATTTCAATGACAAATGATAAGACAGACTAACTTAAATATATTGCCCCCTTTTTAGAAATAAGTAAATTAATAACCTTATGGCTCTGTCTCCTTCCTACTTGGCTTTCTAAACTTTCTGATATTTGCTATGTACTGAGGAAGTTTAGCTGGCACTAGAGGTAGGAGAATTTGGTCCAGAGGAGAAAAAATATCTTTGGATCAAAATAAAGCATCACGATGGATGCCACAGTGGTTTATACTTTTACAGTAACCCTTCTTATGATGTGAAAAAGTATGTATTTTATTCAACTGGAAAAACTATGTAGGTTCAATCAGACAGTATGTTTTCTAAAAGAAAAAAAAAGTTTTTCTGTATCTGTAGCAAAATAGCAAAATTTTGATTTGGCAGTTGATAACATAGATAACTGGAATCCAAAGGAATAATAAACCCAGTCGCATATTTGTTGAAAACACAATGTTTGGAAAGACAGATTGCAATAACTAAGTAAGCTGTACTACTGCATCAGGCCAGTCCTACATAAAAATGACTAAAATGGAGCCAGGACAAAATGAAATTTCTCAGTCCATCCTATTACCATTTTTGTAAATAATGTTTAGATTTCAGATTTAGCGTTTGTAGAATGATCCAAGTTGAGCTTTTCAGTTGAAATTTGTCAGGTAGCCTAACAAAAATATATTTAAATATCAGGTCTTCTAGAACAAGCAAAGGAAAATAGTTGCATCTTAAGTGGTCCTCACTGGGTTGTTTCATTCTTTTATGAGTTTATGTTCAGAGTTGAACTATATAATTACTTTTACTAAGATGTGTTAGGCTCACTGAAATTCAGAATAGGTTCTCTCCATTGCACTCATTGTTCATTTCAGTTTGTCAGAACATCATGTTTTCAAGAACATGGATGAGGAGTAAGAATAACTTGAAGTAGGGATGACAGAGAGAAGCTGTAAGGAGTGTTCTGATTGACATGATTGTTACATGAATGCACCTGGGTTGTTTTGTTCTTAACTCATAGACTCATAAAAAAATATATTCTTTCTCTTTTTGAAAATTAATAGAATATTTTTAAATCAGCTTCAGGTTTGCAGAAACATTAAGCAGAATGTACAAAGAATTTATTTTCCTTTTGCATTTTGCAACAGAAGGGTAAAGCTAATCATTTCCATTCAGTGAAAATAAGCTAGCTTATGCATAGGTTTTTAGGTATTTACCACATAAATAACACATCTTTTTCAAGTCTTCTCTCTGTGATGTTTATGTATTTTTTTCTTATGATGTTTCAGTTGCAGGAAAGGCAATGTGTATAGAGAACCCTGTTGAAATGATTATGACCCAACTGTGGACATAAAATATGGGTTGTATATTTATAATCAGTTGTGATTCTGGAATACAAACTGTACAACTAGAATGGATTATGGACCTACATGTGCACTGTACAATTGTAACTAATTGTAGGCTAATAATATGGAGTGGAGTGATGTAGTCAACATGAGTCACGGCCCTATAGTGTGGGCTGTGCCTCTTAATTACTTGCGGGCCAGTAGTATGGTGGTTGGAATCAAAGATTATGAGAGAAACAAAAAAGAAAGGGCCCAATCCCTTTCAGAATTGAATACCTGCCTTGTGCCTGGAAATGTGTTGTGGACTTTACCTGTTGTTTTAAGTGATTCTCACAGAAATAACATGAAGTGGGCATTATAATTTCAATGACAAGAAAGTGGAAGTAAGAGCAGTTAAGTGTATGTCCCCAAGCTCCATATATATGACGTTTGGACAGAGCTGCACTCTTCCTGTATGACCCTTCTCCCTGAAGGCTCCCACATGACTCCTTTGTCCAGAGATGACAATTATGTAGCTTCTCAGGCCAGAAGTGATCCTAGAAAGATTTTCCATCCCAGACTTGGTGCTGGAAGATATTAAATTGTTCATGTCTGTTAGAGTCTCCCTTATAAATTGAGGAGCATTCTGGTTGGGTACATAAATGTTAATAATTGACATCTCATTATATTGAGTGTTTCCCTTAACAAATATGAAGTGACCATCCTTGTCTTTCCTTACTTTTGTTTGTTTAAAGCCTAGTGTATCTGCAGATAAAATTGCCACCCCTGCTTTTTTCTGATTTCTGTTTGCCTAGATTGCAGACGCCCATCTCTTCACCCTGAATCTACATTTATCCTTTAAGGTAAGATGAGATTCTTGTATGCAGTAGATATCTGGCCTGAGTTTTTTGTATCCAGTCAGCCAACCTGTGCCTCTTAAGAGGACAGTTTAAGCCATTCACATTAATTGAGGGGATTGATAAGCCTGGTAGTATTTTAATGTCCACTGGACATTTTAAATCTTTTCACCACTGTGGAAATTGGTTTTGGTCAAGAATTTCAAAGTGAGTTTACTTTGATGGTAGAGCATTGTGCTGGTCATTATGGAGGATGAGTCTGAGGATATCCTGAAGAGCTGGTTTGGTTATGGCAAATTTCTTCAAAGTGGATATGTCATTGAAGTATTTAATTTCTCCGTCATAAATGAATCTCAGTTAAGCAGGATACAGGATCCTGGGCTGAAAGTTGTTTTGTTTTAGGAGA
>CAUYON010161110.1:0-22315 GCA_963573935.1 Arctocebus calabarensis
TTGTGGCGGGCGCCTGTAGTCCCAGCTACTTGGGAGGCAGAGGCAGGAGACTCACTTGAGCCCAGGAATTGGAGGTTGCTGTGAGCTGTGATGCCACAGCACTCTATCCAGGGTGACAGCTTGAGTCTCTGTCTCAAAAAAAAAAAAGAAAGGAAGGAAGAACTGATGATTAAAATTGTTGGGAAATCCAGTGGACTGCTTCTGGATATAGTAAATTTGATCCTTTGTCCTCAAGGTATTACAGAAGAGACTGGGCAACCATTTGCCTGGGTGTTGCAGAGGGGAGGGGGTTGAAGCTGAAGCTCAGAAGGTTTCACTAGTTCCCCAGTGTCTTCAGAGTAAAGGGGAACAAACATTTAAGGAACACCTACTCTATATCAGGACCTTTGTTATTCTCTTTGAATGGCTTTTAAAATCCTCTTAATAATTCTACAAAGTAGATGTTGTGATTCCCATTTTGCAGATAATAAAACGGAGACTCCAGTTAAACAGCTAAGAAGTTCCAAAACTAGAATTTGAGCCTGGTTGCTCAGGTGTGGTTCATTTAATTAACATTTTTCCCAACTTACTGATAGGGATCAGCTGGAATATTAGTAAAACATACAAATTCCCTGCCAGTGAGTTGGATTCACCAAATTTGGGAAATGTATTTTTTTTGAGACAGAGTATCACTGTGTTGCCCAGGCTAGAGTGCCATGGTGTCAGCCTAGCTCACAGCAACCTCAAACTCTTGGGCTCAAGTGATCCTCCTGCCTCAGCCTGCTGAGTAGCTGGGACTATAGGTGCCCACTACAACGCCCAGTTAGTTTTCTATTTTTAGTGGAGATGGGATCTCACTCTAACTCAGGCTGGTTTTGAATTCCTGAACTCAAGCAATCTACTTGCCTTGGCCTCCTAGAGTGCTAGAATTATAGGCACCAGCCACAGCACCTGGCCTGAAAATGGATGTTTTTAGCAAACAATCAGAACAGTCAAGAATAACTGTTTATGTTTCACAATAGACATTTCTGTATCAGTGGAATAACTAAACCTCTCACTTACCTTAACTCCTACCATGTGGAATGCAGTAAAGTACAGGTGTGATTCCTGCCCTCCAGCAGCTTACCATCTACCTGGAAAGTATTGAGCAGCAAGTGGTTAAAGTGAAGGAAACGTTTCTGTTTGTGTTTTACCTCTAATTAATTTTGCTGTTCCTTGCCCTTCTGACAGGTTTCTCTTCCCTTCGCCTATATACGCTTGGGTTTGGAAAACTGTATTAAAGAAAGCAGTACCCTCTTAGAGCTGCACTGAGGCTGTAGCAGGTGAAACCCAAGGGAGCTGTAGCTGTGCTAACCATAGGGGAGATGGGATTTGTTGGCCAGGGAACAGGAGCATGAAGGAAAGATAACAGTATTTGGAAAATGAAGCTTGGTTTTAAAGTAACCAATGACAATAGAAAAAGTCTTCCCCACCCTTCACCATACTAGGATCATTTCTTAAATAGACGAGCACGGTAAGTAGAGCCCCTTGGTCTGCTCAGCCTAGGGCTTTTGCTTGGATGGTAAATTTGCCTCGCCCACTGTAAAAATACACAGAAATATAGCTCTTCTGAGGTTTTTGCTCAGAACTGGGGCAGCTAGGTGTTCAGTTCAGGTGATTCTGATGTGAAGGCAGTACAAAGACATGGGGTAGGTTAGAGTTCCAGAGATGATCTCATTCTATACTTGTATGTATTTATTGAATGAGTGAAGGAAAGACATCGTCCTTCAAAGATTGCCAAGAGGATCAATAGTATACTTGTAGAAATAGCTTTTAAAAGTTTGTTCAGGCTAGCCTTGGGTGCATTCTTTGCAGCCAGAGGTCAGCATTAAGGCAATTGGGAGTCCTGTATTCACAACTGGCCATCTGCCTTCAGAGTCTTCTTCCCACTGTAGGAAGGAAATCATGTTGGGGTATCTGTAATCTTGATTTAAGAAACAATGTCAGAGGCTCGGCCCTGTAGCTCAGTGAGTAGGGTGCGGCCACATACACCGAGGCTGACAGGTTCAAGCCCAGCCTGGGCCTGCTAAACAACAATGACAACTGCAACCAAAAATAGCTAGGTGTTGTGGCCAGCACCTGTAGTCCCAGCTACTCAGGAGGCTAAGGCAAGAGAATCGCTTAAGCCCAAGAGTTTGAGGTTGCTGTGAGTTGTGATGCTACAGCACTTTACTGAGGATGATATAATGAGACTCTGTCTCAAAAAAAAAAAAAAAGGAAAGAAAAGAAAAGAAACAATGTCAGAAATAATGGTTTGGTCATCAAAGAGGGCTGGAGAATGTTCCTTCCTGTCAAAAGCAGGCATTAATTGTTGTAACTGCTCTGTGCTTTACCAAGAGTGGTAATGCTTAGCAGACCCTAACTTGGTCTTGTTCTTTAAAGTTTGATAATAGATTCAAATGCCAACTATGTAATATTAGCAGATTTCACTATCTGACAGAATTTGAGAGTGATGTTAATATGTATTTTTAAAAGCCAACAACAGTGTATGTAAGTGTTCAGAGCTACCAGAGAGTGGGGCAGGGTTTCCTGTATCAGTGACTTCTGGAACTGCCTGTTCCCAAACACTACTGGGCCTGTACTTGCAATCCCTCACCTCATCCTGTCATCTGCAGGTATTATGAACCCCTGAACAGTCAGTTACTCATTGTAGGTTGATTTGTCCTTGAATGCCTCTCTAACTTTGTAATTGCCCTCTAAAGGCTGAAAGTTTGAGGTAGACTAAGGAAAAAAATGCCCTTACCTGCTCTGTGTGCACCCTTCTTCAAGGTACACTAGGGATGCCTAACTTGCTAGCTGTTCCTCTTGCGATGACCTACCCTGTACCTACCCGAGTGTTTGGGTTCAGGCTTTTAGGCTGCCTTTTAGAGGCTGCTGGAAATTTTAAGTTTCTTACTAAGTTCAAGGGCTGATGAGTGCTACATTATAGCTTTCTGTGCGTACTTTATACAGGCTGTGCAAGGAATGGGCTGCTCAGTCTTTAATATGTGCTCTTTATCCAATACTTACTGGCCAAAGGAAGAAAGTGATATCTTAGATCCCAGCTACTAAGGAAGGAAAATACAGTAGGAGAACCCTCTGAGGGTTAGTAACTAGGGAATAACTGGGGGAATATTCCGTGGACTTCCCCACCCCCAATAACCTAGTCTCATCCACCGTTCACAAACATTCAGAATTCTACACAGAGCATGAGATGGTTCAGTTCTTTAAGATCTTCCATTTCAGTGATACAATATGAAACGTGAGCAAACCTTGCAAGAGGCCAGACACGGTGGCTCATACCTATAATCCTAGCACTTTGGGAGGCCAAGGTGGGAGGATTGCTCAGGAATTTCAGACCAGCCTGAGCAAGAGTGAGACCCCCCATCTCTACTAAAAATAGAAAAATCAGCTGGATGTGGTAGTGGGTGCCTGTAGTCCCAGCTACTTGGGAGTCTCAGGCAGGAGTATCTCTTGAGCCCAGGAGTTTGAAGTTGTGGTGAGCTATGATAATGCCACTGCACTGTAGCCAAGGGGAAAGAGTGAGACCTTGTCTTAAAAAATAAATAAATAAAACTGCCTTGCAAGGATTAAATAGCAATATCCCAAAGCTGTAGATGCTGGCACAGTTGTGGAGAGGGAACACTTTTATACTATTGGTGGGATTGCAAACTAACACAGCCTCTTTGGAAAGAAGTACGGAGAATTCTCAAAGAACTCCAAATAGACCTTCCATTTGATCCCGTAATCCCATTACTAGGTATCTACCCAGAAGGGGGGAAAAAAATCATTTTGTCATAAGGACATTTGCGCTAGAATTGTTATTGCAGCTCAGTTTATAATTGCCAAGATGTGGACTCAACCCAAGTGACCATCAACCCATGAATGGATTAATAAACTGTGGTATATGTCTATCATGGAATACTATTCAGCCAGAAAAAGTTGGAGACTTTACATCTTTTGCATTAACGTGAATAAAGTTGGAGAACATTCTCCTTAGTAAAGTATCGCAAGAATGGAAAAGCAAGTATCCGATGTACTCAATACTAATATGAAACCAGTAGACGAATTAATACATCCCTACACAAGAGAAAAACTCAGTGTAATTCAAGCTGAGGAGAGGAGGGAGAAGAGAGGGGGATTAGTGAACTCTCACCTAATAGGCACAATGTAAGGGTACATTGTGAGACACCTCTGGGGTGAGGAGAACAACTAAAAAAGGCACCTTACTTAACAAATGCAAATATTGTAACCTAATGGTTTATACTCTCATTAAGCTGAATTTTTAAAAAAGAATTAATTAAAGAATTTTAAAAAGAATTTTTAAAAAAGAAAATACACATAAAGAAAGGCTGCTGCCAAGTACATGTTATGGGTTTAGAAGAAGGAGATTTGGAGTGGGCAAGATCTCAAAGGAGGTAAACACTTGGACTGGACCTTAGAGGAGTTGCTGAGGGGGTGATGGGGCCATCAGAGCATCTCTGCAAGGAGGATGGCTTGAGCCTCAAGTAGAGAGGTGGGCATGGTACTAGGTGAGTTCAGAATCAAGCCCTTGCCTTTGAGCTCTTATTTGCTTTGCATAGAGCAGTTTGACCTGTTTGACCAGTTTCCTTGGTAGTTGCCATTCTCTTTGCATTCTAGTTCACTAAGACAGTATGGTTACTGTGCCAGGTGGTTATGATTTCTCTGGATCACAGTTTAGAATCTGAACTACAAAAACTTTTGCCTAATAATCTGTTCACTTCAAGCCGATTATATTCTTGCTTTACCATCCAACAGAAAGGGCCCAGTTGAAATGAAGATTCAACAAAGTCCCTAGAGCATATGCATTATCTCCATGGGTGGGTGCGTGCATCTCTCAGGGGATATTTTGAAGATCACCTCTTTAAAAAAAAAAAAAAATCTTTCTGATGACTTCCAGGATTATTGTGGTTGAATCTTTGGGGTTCTGTAAGCATAAGACCATATCGTCAGCAAAGAGGGAGAGTTTGATCTTCTCTGCTCCCATTTGGACACTGTTTATTTCCTTGTCTTGCCTAATTGTATTGGCTAGCACTTACAGCAGCACTACGTTGAATAGTAATAATTTTATGTATTTTTAAATAATTTTAATAGTTCCCTTTTATTGATAATGTGGTAAAATTTTGACACCAGAAAGGTGTGAGAAAAACACACCTTTTTCTTTCTCCCCAAAGAGAAAATCTGGATGTGTAATGTCTAGTAAAATTCGGCTTAAAAATTCAGAGAAAATAAAGATTTTTAAGCCCTGGAAAATATTTTATGTCAAATTTGTTAGAATTTATCCCTGATCGAAGAAAAAATATGCACCTTCTTTGTGACTCAGTCATTACTAACAAACATTTTCAGATTGTCATTGAAATAAAGGTTACTAATTTAATTTTGTTTTGGAATTTACCAGAATCACTTGTTTTGATATTTCCTAATCATTTAACAAGCTATAAGGCTCAAGTTTACAAACTATTTCTATGGATTTTTAGATTACCAGTAAACTGACTCATCAGCATGCCTGTAGTCTCTGTACTAAACACACATCAAGTGGTAGTGAAAAGAAAAATGGCCAGGAAAACCATGGTAGATACTTCTGGGGAACTAAAGAAGAACTAAAAGGAGTAACTGAATATGAGCTAAAGGCCTAAGTTTCCTGGTTTCAGTTGATGCCACACTTATTAAAAGTACATCACAAAAGATCAACATCGTCAGCAATTAGTAAAATGCAAATTAAAACCATAATGTCATTTTCCCATAAATCCATCTATTAGCAAAAATTAAAAAGCCTGATCAGACAAATATTGACAAGAATGTGGAACAATTGGAAATCTCATACGTTAATGGTGAAAACGTAAGAAGTCCCCCTTTGGAAAACATTTTGGGCAGTGTTTAAAAAGTTCTACATATCCCCATATGACCCAGTCATTATGCACCTTGATATTTCTCAAGAAACTTTATTTTAGCATATATTTGCATAAATTATGCATAGACATTAGTATTAGCCTTGTTTGTAACAATTCAGACTTGTAAACAATCTAAATATCCACTAATAGGTCAGTGCATCAACTGTTGTAGGTGGACGTACTCAGTAATAAAGAGCAACACACTCTTGATGCACAAAACATGGAATACTTGTAAAATAATTATGCTGAGCTGAAGAAGCCAAACACAAGAAGATTTACACCACAGTATTCCATTTATATACCAATTTTGTTTATCTTTTCAAAAAAGCAACTTTTTGTTTTATTGATCCTTTACATTGATTTTGTTTTCCATTTCATTTAGTCCTGCTCTGTCCTTAGTTTCTTCTGCTGGATTTGGGTTTGGTTTGCCCTTCACTTTTAGTTCTATGAGCTGTGTCATTAGATTTTTCTTTTGTAATCTTGCTGTCTTTTTGATAGAGGCATTTAAAACTATAAATTTTCCCTTTAGGACTGAATCACATAGATTTGGGTAGATTGTGTCCCCATGGTTGTTCAATTCAAGTGTCTTCATTTCAATATTTCCTTTATCTTTGGGTAAAGAAAAAAGTCACTGGAAGCCAGATCAGGTGAGTAGGGAGAGTGTTCCAGTACAGTAATTTTTGCTGGCTACAAAAACTCTCATACAAACAGTGCCATGTAAGCTGGTGCATTGTGGTAATGCAAGAGCCATGCATTGTTGGCAAAAATTTCAGGTCATTTCTGTCTGATTTTTTCATGCAGCCTTTTCAGAATTTTCAAATAGTAAAATCTAGAAGAAACCATAAGGATATCTGTGTTACTGTGAAGTAGGCATACATTTCTTAGATATGACACCAAAGAATGATCCGAATTAAAAAATGGACTTTATCAAATTTAAGATCTTCTGCTCCACAAATAAGCACCAGACATTATATCTACACAAGGGAAGACATTGAATTAATAATTAGCAAATTTCCTATGAAGAAAACCTAGGTCCACATGGTTTTACTGGTGACTGCTCCCAAATATTTATACAATAAGTGATACCGATCTTCCATAATTTTCTTAGAAAGCAGAGGAAGTAGGAGTACTCTCATTCTCATTTTATAAAACTATAATTACCCTGATGCTAAAACAATAAAAAGAGAATATAGATTAAAAAGCTAAAGATTGGTATTGGTGTTGAATATGTACTTAGATTCACAATAGGTTAGCAAACTAAATTCAGCAACATATTAGTTAGCAAATATTAGTTAGCAGCATATTTAGTTAGCAAACTAAATTCAGCAACATATAAACAAGATCCCATGCCATGAGCCAATGACAATTCATCTCAGGAATTAAAAATTAATTTAATACCTGAAATCAACTAATAAACAATATTAATAGAATTAACGGCTAAAATTACATGATAAACTTAGTAAATGCAGAAGTAAAAAAATAAAAGCTAGTATTTATTCATGATTTAATCAATGAACCTCTTTAAAAGCTAGTAATAAAACAGAATTTTCTCAACCTGCTAAAAGTCACTTACATATTATATCATATTGTACACTATATATGTTAAATATGGAATCTATATTGTATACACTATATAATAGATACAATTGATTGTAATATCCAGATACTACAAATTAAAAAAATAATTCTATTCACAATGCAGAGATTGGTCAACTTACAATGGGGTTACGTCACAATAAACACTTTATAAGTTGAAAACATCCCAAATGGAAAGTATCCCAAATTGAAAAATATCCCAAACATCCAGATGTAAACCTCATTGTATGGCAAGGAGCATACTGAATGTATATATTTTTTTATCATAGTAAGGTCGTGGGGAAATGCAACAAAATGATCTTTCATTGGTTATGGTATAATCCGTAAAGCAAAATAAAATGATAAATGAAATGTCATTAAAAGTGAAATCTGTTGCACTTCAAAAAACATTTTTAGAAAGTAGAAAGACACCCAAAGGACTGGGAGGAAATATTTGCAAATTATATTTCATAAGGATATTTTATATCCAGAACATATAAAGAACTCCTGCAACTTATAATAGAAACACAAACAACGTAAACTTTAAAGTATGTAAAAGTTGATGGACATGTTACCCCAAAAGATAGAAGAATATATAGTAAACACGTGAAAAGGAAATACAACATACCCACTGTACACCCTCTAGATTGCTTATGATGAAATAAACTATAACAGCTATCGGTGAGGATGAGGAGAAACTAAAACTCTCGTAGGTTGCTAAATGAAATGTATAATGACATAGCCACGTGGGAAAACAGTTTGGGAGGTTCTTAAAAAGTTAAACATAAATTTTCCACATGTTTAGTGAAGAGAGGATGTCCCAGTAATTTTACCCTGAAGAATTAACCCAAGAGAAATGACACTGTAAGTCCACACAGAGGCTTCTACACAAATGTTCACAGCAGCATTATTTACAACAGCCCAAAACTAGAAATCATCTAAATCTCCATGATCTGGTGAATAGATAAAAATATATATTATACCACAAAATAGAATACTATTCAATACTAAAAAGAAAAATTAATTTATGTTACATTGATGACCTCAAAAATAACTAAGTTAGAGAAGCCAGACACAAAATATTTGATATTTTATGATTTGTCATAAATAATGTCCAGAAAATCTAATTCATAGAGATGAAAAGATGATGAGGAGTTTTCTAGGATTGGAAATGAGAACGGAATTGACTGTAAATGGGTTTAAGGAATTTTAGGAAGTGAAGTAAATAGTTCTAAATTTGGATTATTAGTAGCAAAAGTGTACAACAATTCTAAAGCCATTGAGTTGTAATGGCTTACAACAGAAATATTTTTTTTTCATGTTTAACAATCTTTAATTCAAATGTAAAAGTTCAATACAAGCCATTTGTAGGGCATGAGATTTGTTCTTTTAAAAATAAGAAATGGGGAAATGCAAAAAAATGATCTTTCCACTTTTCAAAAACTTTAGAGAAAAGGATAGATAGGAATATTGTATAATATATAAATTATATCACAAAAAGCTATAAGAAATGATACATCATGATACAATTTATATAAAAATTAGAAAAATCCATAAAGAACTTATACTGTTTGTGAATAGATAAGCCTATCTATTGGGAATGGTATACTTAATTCAAGATCAAATTTCCTCATTGTAGGAGAGGAAACAAAAAGAGAAGTGGCTTAAAAGCTATCTATGTTGATTAGCCATTTAAACAGTATAAAACAGATACAGAAAAACACTTAAGGATATAATAGAGCAGTTCCGTAACTTCCATAACACTGGCAACATTCTAATAATATGTATACATCTATTTTGTTTTGACATATTCATCACAGAGATTTTACTTTATAAGTGTATGATCTTAATAAGTTACCATAGATATATGTTAGATTCTGAAAATATTGTTTATAGAATAGTACCTTCTCCTTTATTATAGTATTCCATGAGAAGTACTTTTCCATATAATTTTCCTCCCAATGATCTTTATTTATTTTTATTTTATTTTATTTTATTTTGAGACAGAGTCTCTTTATGTTGCCCTCAGTAGGGTGCTGTGGCGTCACAGCTCATAGCAACCTCAAACAACTCGGCTGAAGTGATTCTCTAGCCTCAGCCTCCCAAGTAGCTGGGACTACAAGCACTTACCACAACACCTGTCTGTTTTTTGTTACAGTTGTCATTATTGTTTAGCTGGCCTAGGCCGGGTTTGAACCTGCCAACCTCAGTGTATGTGGCTGGCGCCATAACCACTGCACTACAGGTGCTGAGTCCCAATAATCTTTATTATTGGCTATAATTTTCTATCACATTAGTACACCATAATATAGCTATTATTGTTTGTCAAATATATCAGTTGCTTGCAGGAAGTAATAGTTTGGCTACTATAAATAAACTCACAAATTTTAATTCTAACTCATCTCAAATTATGTTAAGATAAATCCCTGACTTGATGTTTTCTAACCAATGTTTAAAGCATCATTTGTTATTTTACTTTTTTCCATTCATTTAAATGCTGCCTCTAGGCATATCAATATTATGTTGATCCATGTGACCAATTTTATGGGTCAAAACTATTGAATATCAGTAATTTCGTATAGACCAATTTAATTAATACACAAGGACTATCTATTTGCTCTTTTCATTTCTATTATCTTCTTTGTTATGACACTATGTTAATTACATGATAAAGTGGGTACATTGAGTCCATTCTTTTTTTCTCCTTAAGTTAATAACTGCTTTTCCTATATATTTTTCTTTCTTTTTTAACATTTCCAAGTATTATGGGGCTGTGCACATTTTGTTTGCATAGTTTGATTTTGTGTATTTCAAGTCAAAGTTGCAAGGGTTTGGTTCTGTGAGTTTGCCCGGCCCCCTTTCTCCCCTCCCACCTACCTGAATTCCATGGAGCTTTGCTTCCACATGCGCAATGTATGTGTTGATCAGCTAGTTCCAATTTAATATTTAGCGTATACAGTTTTCTAATTTTTAACTGTTTTCTGGACATACTCTATTAGATTTCCAGAAATATTCCCCTTTATTTTAACTAAACTGTGATACATTTTTAATTCAAATAACATGTTCATATAAGCTGAATATTTCTATTTTTTTATCCAAATACAGTTTTATGGATTTTTTTCTTTTTATTTCAAAATAATGGAGGTAAAGATATTTTTGTTACACAGATAACTTTTATAATGCTTTAAGTCAAGGCATTATTAGTGTGCCTGTCACTTGAATAATATTCATTGCTATATTTCCCACATAGAATTCTTGCAGAGATTATTTCCTAGTATTTTATAATATTTGATTCTAATGTTAATGACATCGATTTTAATTATATATATATATATTTTTTTGAGATAAAGTCTCATTTGGTCACCTCCATAGAGTGCTGGGGTGTCATAGCTCACAGGAACCTCAAATTCTTGGGCTCAAACGATTCTCTTGTGATTCTCATCCTCAGGGACTACAGGCAACCTTCCACAACGCACTGCTATTTTTTAGAGACAGGCTCTCACTCTGGCTCAGGCTGATCTCGAACCTGTGAGCTCAGCAATCCACCCGCTTTGGCCTCCCAAGTGCTGGGATTACAGGTGTGAGCCACCACACCCAGCTAATTATATTTTCTAATGATTTATTTCTTGTGTAATATAAAAATAGCTAACATTTATTTGACACATTTTATAGGCTGGTTTCTATTATAATAAGCTCTCAAGTAATCTTAACAACATACCTATAAGCAATTACTAATTCTAACTCCACATTACAAATAAGGAAACTGAGTCATAGAGAGGTTAACTAATTTATTTATAATGCCATATCTAGTAAGAAAGTATTTAAATATAAACAGTATCATTACGAGTCCCTCTTTTAATATAAAATCTTTTCCATCTTATATACATTTAGTATATATTCTGCCGTGTAATTGAGCTCTTCCATGAGTTCTAGAAGCATTTAAGTTATTGTTTTAGCTTCTCTGGATGCTTCAGTTATATCCCCCACTACAGATTAAATTGTTCATTTTTTCTTCTCATCCTTTCTTCACAGAACAGAGAAATACTCTTTTGTTCTTCTGAATTATAGAGGTCTTTATCTCTGAGAAAGAAAATTATATCCTCAATTTGTATCCTACTGTGAAGTTTTTGGGCCCATTATCAGGCAGACACAAGTCACTCTCTATTTTAAACTATCTAATAAATACACAGTGTTTAGTGTTATACCACGGTGTTCCCTTAGGACATGATATTACTTTCATCTGAAATATGTAGACAGTATGCCAAGTTCTAAATCAAAATATTTTCATTCATAGCCAGGTTTTGTGGTGGGTGCCTGCAGTCCCAGCTACTTGGCACATTGACTTTTAATATAGGCAGGAGAATCACTTGAGCCCAGGAGTTTGAAGTTGCTATTAGCTATGATGATGCCACAGCACTCTAACCTAGCAACAGAGTGAGAATCTGTCTTGAATATATAGTCTCACTCTCTTGACTGATACATACATATTCTCACTCACATGTATGTAATTAGCCAAAAGCTTTTAAATTTACACGGCTCCAAAAAGTCCATTTAATAAAACACATATGTAGGGCGGTGCCTGTGGCTCAAAGGAGTAGGGCACCGGCCCCATGTGCCGGAGGTGGGGAGTTCAAACCCAGCCCCAGCCCAAAACTGCAAATAAATAAATAAATAAATAAAAATAAAAGTAAAAACACATATGTATTGAACCTTGACTCACATACCCTGATGTGATCATTTACATGCATGTATATTTAGTAGCCAAAAACAAATAACAAAAATATCTACATATAAACACCTGTGCATGAGAACCTAATTACTATAAAATTTTACTAAAAGGCTCATAAACACCTCTTTCTATAAAAATTCTCAATTCAAATTGCAATAAATAGCTCTGGGAATCAATTAGGAGAAGCATTATCTTTGCAACTTATTCTTTAAGTAGCTTAGACAGCAATGGAGAAGAAATTCATCTTATGTGATTTTGATGTGTGACAAATCCGAGAACTGACAGGACCGTGTAAATCATGTGTATTATCATGCCTCATCTGAATGTCCTTACAATATATACAAGTTGAAGGACTAAGTGTGAGAAGAGATTTCAGAGCTGAGCCAGTGCTGGGGGCTGTCGACACTGATTAAGACGCTGACAGAGTGCACAAGAAAACCATTTGCTGGCGTGACATATCAGATGGATGAAGAATCAGTCTTTGTCTGTTGACTTCAGTTTTCTTTCAAACTGACTTACAGATCAGCTGTAGCGTTTCCAGAGGCAAACAGCACATTGACTTTTAATCTAGGCATTATGCAAAATACATAGTAATGAAAAGTTTTTAAAGAGGCTTTTCTACAGCATTAGTAAGCCCAGTGGACAATTGTGCATTAATACAAACGGGGTTTCCTTCCATCTTCTGCATTTAAGAGCCACTTTTAAAAAAAAAAAACAGCAGCTCCCATTAAAAAGCTAATTTGCTTTCTACCCATGACTAAACTGTGTGGTGAGGTTTACTTTTGTTTGGCACTGAAAAATAAATGATGGAAAATTGGAGCTAACAATATGTTCTGATTATTCCTACAGTATACAATATTCTCTGAGGGTGACAAACCATGTTTATCCCCACAGGGAGAGGGAGTGAGGTAGAGAGAGATGCCCTGTGACTTACAGGCACGTGCAGGGCTGTTTAATAGCCATTTTATTACTCTGACTTGACCCTGACACGTTTTATTTCACTTCTAAGAATTAATATTTTTATATACACAAAAATATTACCTACATGCTGTATTGACTATGAGAAAAGTTATTTGGAAGTTATTTAAAAGTAGTTAAAACCATGGGCTCCATCAAGTATTACATTCCCGTTGTTACTTTCCTAAACCACATGGATATTTTTTATTGTTTCCAGCTAATACGTTTTAAGTGGTCTATTTCTTAGTACTTCTACATTTTAAAAAATAGTTGCACAAACTTGATTGTGATTCTAGGAAGCTACACTCCAGTCAATAAAGGATACAGTTTGATTTCCATATCTGCATCTTACTGCTATCATATTCCTGGCTTAAAATTGATATTAATACAAGCATCCTATCAAGCAAGCATATCTAGCTATTCCAGAAGAGGAGAAATGTATACTCTGTTGCATTGATACATGCTCAGTGGTGAATTGCTTCTGCTAATGAAATTATTGTGAAGGGATCAGGGGGAATCAAATGACCATGAACACAAATGTGCTATATGTATGTGTGTGTGTATATATGTGTACATATATGAGATAAAAATACCAATTAACTAATGACTTTAGTACACACACACACACACACGATGGAATTCTACTCAACCACAGTAAAGAGTAAATAATATCTTTAATAGCAATTTGAACAGAACTGGAACCACATCCTAAGTAAAGTATCTTAAGAATGGAAAAACAAATGCTACATCTTCTCACTTCTAAGTGGGTGTATGGTCACAAGGTGGTATAATAGCCATTGGAAATTAAGGGCAGGGGAGGGCGAGAGTGGGGTGAAAGATCAAAAATGACTTAGAATGTACACTAAAAGTCTGGATTTCACTATTATACAATCCATCCATAGAACAAAAAACATTTGTACCTCCTGAATGTATTGAAATGAAAAAGAAATTAATTATGAAAAAGACCATAAATACTCTTTTTCTGATCCTACATGACGTGAAAAATAAAAACCCTAAGATGATTGGCCAGAATTAGGGGTGAAATCTCTGGTTAGAGAAGACAGTAAACCTTATGACAATATATGAAACTCAAACTGGTCAAGTTTGCGGCAAAATACAAAATCAGATTATTCCAAGTAATTCTAAAACTTCTTTTTTTAGGGTTTTTTTAAAAATAATTTTATTGAATCATAATTGCACATTGGTGCAATCATAGGGGACAATGTGCTTCATATACAATCAGAAATATTTTGATGGTACTGTTACAGATAGCCTTCATGGCATTTTCTTGATCACTATATAAAGACATTGATACTTTACCTTTAATAAGTTTCACCAGTACCCTGCTAAGATGCACCGTAGGTGTGTTCCCACTAATTGCCCTCCCTCCACCCATCCTCCCCCTCCTCTCCCCTCCCATTCCCTTTTCCCTGTATTCTTGTGCATTCTAAAACTTTTAATATTTAATTGTATATATCTAGTGTAATATTTGATTGTATATTTAAATTAGGGGAGAGAGAAAGCAAAAAGAGAAATGTCTTTGTTAATTGGAATCTTTATGCTAAGGCTATATTACAGAATAAAAAACAAATGGTTAACATTGGTGCTGTTGAGAACCAGGGAGTTTTGTGAAGAGAGAAATGGGTTACCCAAGTAAGATTAATGAAATGAAGTAAAAATTCTGCAGATCTAAATTTGAATTACAAGTATTTGTGATGCATTAAAAGTATAAAAGAAAAAGATTCTTACCTCTGTCTACTGAAAAATCTTAGAAATAATTATCAAATCAAATTTCCTGATCCTCATCATGATCTCTAAATACCATTTCTATCTAAAAGAAAACAAGGATCTTTTAGGAAATGGCTTATTCTACATCTCAGGCAAACTGTATAAAGATGGTCCTGGAACATTTGTCATACCAGGAAGCAAAGACTACCAGGGCACTAATAAATGACTCAAAAGCCTATTTGAAGACATCATCAATAGCCCAAACTGAAACAATTAGCAATTTAGCGTAAGTAGTGTGGAACATGCAATGGATGGAACTATATCTAAAACATTTAAATCAATGAGGCTATAATAATACTAACATAACAAACAAACAACTTATTGTTGGCTCCTGGAGGATATTGGGAAATCAACTCATTTTTTTAAAGTAACAAATCAATTTTTTCATGCAAACTACACCGAAGGGCAATCAAATAGTTGATTAGGGAAAATGTCTCTTTGTTAAAATAGTCAAATCTAGTAATGGAAGAAAAAAATGATGTAACTAAAATATGCTCATTCTCATAATCTATAAAAATAATGGATTTAGGCTGGAGGACCACAACCTTTTCCTGTGAAGGGTCAGAAGGTAAATATTTTAGTATTTGAGGCCTATATGATTTCAGTTACACCTCTTCTTTTATAGCATGAAAAAGCCATAGACAAGACAGAAATGAATAAATGTGTCTGTGTTCCAATGTGTCTGTTTTTACAAAATGGGCTGCAGGCAATTTGGTCCAGGGCCATAGTTTGTTTACCCTTAATATAGGTAATAAGCAAAATGCCTCCTAATATCATAGTGAGAGGTAACAAGATAGTATTTGCCTTCTCTTACAAGTATATGAGATAATTTATGAAGTATTTTTACAAACAAAAAGCCCTAAATCTGATCAAAATTCTAGGCCTAAATATCACTGGACAAAGAAATATATCAATGAAACTCAATATAAAAATCACTATGTTTGCAGAACTTGATCTGAAAAATAAATTATATATATTTGTGTATATGTATGCATATAAATATATATACATACATGTGCATACATAAGTTTGTGATAAAGTATATGGACAAGTAGGGGAATTTGTACACTAATTTATTAATGATGATACTAATATATTGTTAGTAAGTGAAATATAGTATTGCGGTTATGTTTTCAAAAAAATCTTTTTACACTGAATGTTTTTAGTTTTTAAAAATACTATTTTCTTTGTTTTTTCAAGACAGAGTCTTGCTCTATCACCCAAGTGATGTACAATAGTCTGATCATGCCTCACTATTAGCATCAAACTCCTGGGATCAAGGAATCCTCTTGCCTCGGCCTCCTGAGGATCTGAGTAGCTGTGACTATAGATACCTACCACCACACCCAGCTAATTTTCTATTTTTTATAGAGATAGGGTCTCACTCTTGCTCAGGCTAGTCTCAAACTCCTAACGTAAATGATCCTCCTGCTTTGGCCTCCTAGAGCACTAGGATTACAGGCAGGAGCCACCACACCCAGCCTACACTGAAATACTTACAAGAGAAATTACCTGTTGTCTGGAGTTTACTTCACAACAACCTAGAAAAGGGAGGAAAAAATGGGTGGTATACAAAACAAAATCGGACAATTGTTGTTAATTAGTGAAACTGAGTGATTACACAAGGGCTCATTGTTCTTTTTTATCTATTTTGTATATGTATGAAATTTTCTTTTATGTTAAAAAAGGTAAACAGACTTTAGGGTGTATACATTTCAATTTCTTATCTGGAAAACTGATCATTCTTATATTTTACTTTAGGTTTTCCCCTTTTCTGATATTCTTATGTATTTGTCCATTGCAGATTTTTATTTTTTGCCTTTGACTAGTCCCTTGATTTTCAAAGTCATATAAATTATTTCACCCAAGGAAAAAGCTATCCTTTTAAATGAAGGTTATTCCTCATAGTTCTTGACATAGCATGTTCATTAAGACTACAAATTAACTCTTAACTTATTCCAAGAAACCAGTGTCCCGAGTCTAACTCTGAATTCAGGCTCCTTTCTAGTTCATAATGCAGGACACAACAACCCCACTGAGGTTAGGTTGACAATTTAGATGACATGTTATGTAATTATTACTTCATAATACTAGATACTAAAATAGCGTTTTTCAATTGTTTGAATTGCAAAAAATTCATCATTTCAAAAATAGGATATGCTCATTTTATTATGCTCATTGATTTATAAGCCCTTCCATAACTTCAAACAATGAAAATGGAAATATAGTCACAGGAAATTTCTGAGTTTAATACACAATATAATAAGGAAAAAATCCTAAAAATAAAAAAGCAATTTGACTATATTTTGGGTTTTATGGAAATGTTAAAGTCTTTAAAAATTATACTTTATTCCATTTATATCCAGAAACTACTCATGTATAATTGGAAGCATTTGAAATTTGATCTTACAATTCATTTCATTCTTAATTTCCTTTAAATTACTCATAACAAAGCATCACATAGCTCCTTAAAAGATATTTCCTTATGATTTCTAACTTCTCTGACCAATTTCCGTAAAATACTTACCATTGGTCTATATAAAGAATAATTATTATTTTAGACACAATGGTTATTTACTAAGTTTTAAACTATGTTGCAGATACTTTATATACAGTCATTAAATGTTTAATAAGCATAACAACCCTGGAGTAATGAACTTATTCCCATTCATATTAGGAGACTGAAACTTAGGAAAATTAATATTCCCAAGATCTTGTAGTAGTTTTAAATAAAAAAGCTAGGTTTCAAGCTTAGATCTGAGTGCCTGGAGCCCATATTCTTTGTAGTGTGTGATCATTATGTAGACATCATACCTCAAGCCTACTGTCAAATCCACTGTTCTTTACTCTGAGCCACTCATATGCACAAACAGGTAGCACAGGGTAGAGAAATAGAAATAATAACAACTGTCTGGTATCATTTGCATTGCACTGAAAAGGTAAAAAAGAATTTTTTTTCAGTAAAAAGGAATTAGTTTAAGGTGACCTGGTAGGAGACTTCAAAATACATGAAGGCTAAATTAATCTGACTGAACAAATTGTAACACGAGAAAGAGAAAGTCAAAAGGAATGGTATATCATCTAAATATTAAGAAAAAATGATTACAAACAGATTTTCTTTTCTATGAGGTAAGAACTTCTATTTTATAAAATATGTCTCTGAAGACTGTTTTCTTAGACTGTCATATTTTTAACATTTTGATATGTAGATTTATCAACATAACATGTCTTAAAAATATATTTGTAAGGTTAAATAGCGATATTTACCCCTCTATGTATAGTGATATTTAAAAAAAAATAGATCTTAGGACTTCAAGCTAAGCTCAAAATTTAAAAGTTGCATTTCATTCTCATCTCCATGAAAAATAGTGAGTTCTTCCAATGTTACTGTAAATTTTTATAATCCTAATTCAGATGAATTGAAACTCCCAGTCTTATTCTCGCATGCTTCTCAGTGTGTGTTAGACTCTCACATTCTCCACTAAACTCGCACTAAACTTGATCCTCTTCATTTCTTTCTTTTTTTTTTGAAGTTTTCGGCGGGAACTGGGTTTGAACCCACCACCTCTGGCACATGGAGCTGGCGCCCTGCTCCTTTGAGCTACAGGCGCCGCCACCTCTTCATTTCTTGATTGGTCTCATATTGTCTCTTGCTTCTAGCTAGCACACTCTGTTTTCTCTCTTTCATCATTCCTCTTTGGGGCTAATTCCTTCCTTCTTGCTGGGCTTCTCTTAGACTGTTCCTCCAGGAAAATTCTGAAGACTTCTTACATTTGTTTATAACTTATACAAGAATTTCTACTCAAAATCATGAACTTATTCTTCTAATTCCTTTCAGCAAGGCAAGAGTTCAGTCTTCATCTTGATATTTGAGTCTTTTTCTCTCTTCCTGGGAATGGAAGTTAAATATTTCTATTTTATGGGTTTGCTATAACAAAATCCCAACTACTCAATAAGACACCAGTTAGACTTCTTTTTTCATGAGGGTAAAATGATTGTGAAAATAGAAAAATTATGCATTGAGAATATGTATGATCCTGGCTGAAGACCAGCTAGACAGCTAACAAGCACTGAGAACGTTCTTTCTTCCATCACCAGTGGTCCCAAGTGTGTTGGGACTGCCATGTAATCTCTAGACTAATCTCTAGGGGCAGATGGAGCCCCTATATGGACAGCTCCAGTCCTAGATATCCAAAATATTTATTTCAGGCAATCCTCTTATTTTTTGGCAGAACTTTAAGGCTTCCATTTACAATGGCTCTTAACTTTTACCCATCAGGTATCCATATGTAATACAATTCTGTATAACTGCTAGAAACCAAGGAGATGAGGTCAACTATTTGCTTGACTTCAAATAGCAGTTGCAATTGTGTCCTGGGTTAGAAATCTGCTTGGAATACAGAGTTTCTAATAAGATGAAGGATCATTTTATCTAAATTTGGCAAAGTCTATGGAAATGATGACTATCTGTTTATTTTATTTAATTAAATAAATCCCTTGAATTTCCCTTCACAATGAGGACTAGACCCACTTCTCTGGTTACAAAGCCGTGTTCGCTAGGAAAAATAGCACCATGGGCATTCTATCTTAGTGTTTAAAACAGGAAATACAAGTTTGTGTTTGAGTGTGTACGAATATAAAAGTACACAAGAATTCAAGTGCCCTTAAGCACTTGAAACACGCCATGAATAACGCTGAACTTCAGAGTTGGATAAGATACCCCTCTCTCTGCTGCTATAGCATCTTGTACTTCTTGCATAGAACTTACAGCACTAGGCACCCTTATTCATTTAAACTCTATGAAGGTAGAAACCACAAATTGCTCATTTTTTTGTGTGCCTGCACTACCTAAAACAGCCTCAGACACAGAGTAAGCACACAATAAATATTAACTGAATCAAGGTCATATCAACTTCAAAAGATAGAATGGATTATAGGTAGCTTTTCTACTACTCAGCATATTCACATAGATTCCTAATATGTAATTTGTTTATTCCAAATATTATTGATGCAATCAAAAGCATAACAATTTTAAAAATTACGTGACTGTCACTCTAATGATAAAGACCAAAACCCAGTCAACTTTACTTCTCTGGTTACCGATCAACAAAACATACAAAAAGAAAAGAGAAATCCAAAAATACTGTGCAGGCTGCTCAATAATACATTTCTGCATTTTCAGGTGGTTGGAAAGAGCAACAAATAAATACTTTTCAATTTAATTTTAAATGAAAAGACAACCTGAACAGAGAATTCTATAGCAGAGATCATAGTCAGAATGCCCTGGCATCAAGTGTCTCAAGATTAAATCAAGGGCAGATTAAATACCCTGCTGAGTCATACATAACTCAGTGACAAATCCCATTATATTACATTTTTCTTCCCAAAGCATTTTTGAATAAAATGTTATTGTAGAGAGTCCAGTTTTAGAAGTTAAAGATTGAAAGGTCATTCAGTCCTTCCTGAAATGACCTGAAAGTTTCTTCTTTACAATACAGCATATAGCGTTTTCTCAAATTAGTTCTTCAGTATGAAATGTTTTGCTCAAATTTCCAATGAAACTAATTTCAGGGAGTTTGGCTCCCCATTTCTCTTATAATAAGAGTCAGCACCCAAATTTCATCACTCTGCCTCTTGTATTCTTCACCTTCATTACCATTCTTTACCTCTGCATTGGTCTTACCTGGTTTTTAAGACCAATGTTTTTAAAAACCAGGTAAGCTTTCACTGGCTGTTCACTTGGCCGAGGCCACTCTTTGCGGGGATATCCACAAGGATCATCACTCTCTTTAGAATTTCCAATTTTCACTCAAATGTCATCTATGAGGCCTTCCATTCCTACCTGGTTGGAATCTTGTGCAGCATCCCTCGCCCCTTTATCTATTTTTCATGGTACTTGCCATTTTCTTTTTCTATTTTTTTTTTTTGAGACAGAGCCTTAAGCTGTCACGGTGGATAGAGTGCTGTGGCATCCCAGCTCACAGCAACCTCCAATTCCTGGGCTCAAGTGAGTCTTCTGCCTCTGCCTCCCAACTACAGGCGCCTGCCACAACGCCCGGCCATTTTTTGGTTACAGCCGTCATTGTTGTTTGGGGGGCCCAGGCTGGATTCGAACCCGCCAGCTCAGGTGTACGTGGCTGGTGCCTTAGCCCATTGAGCCACAGGCGCTGAGCCATTTGCTAAATCACTATAGAAATGACTTCTGTATTTACCTCTACTGTGGATGTCTACCTACTAACATGAAAGCCCCATTCTCTCTCTGGTACCTACAAGAGTCGGTACCTGGCATATGTTAGTTCATGGAATATATTTGTTGAATAAATAAATACAATGGTTATGTATTTAAAAATAAAACATGCCATTCTCGAAAGGACATAAAGATGTTGAATTGCTTATTGAAATGTTTCATTGTCTAAAAACCCAGAATTTTGTAGACAGCATGATTATACCTATATAAAAAGAAAGAAAGAAATAAAGCAGCCAAATAAAATCGCATGAATGGAAATTTTAAAAATGAAGAAAAATGGATGATTATACACACAAATAGGAAAATCACAGAAATTGAGTTTGTCTGATAGAATTATGGGTAATGTTTGCTACCTTTTAATTTTCAGTATTGTTTTAATTTTTCAAGAAGCATACTTTGGCACTTAAAATGAACATAAGAAAAAAAAAAAACTAAACTAAAGTTACTAAAGTAGCTTTAAAAATTCCCTCTGAAGAAATATAGAGATTTTGAAATAGCTTTCTCTGATCCATCTCAAAAGAGAATCTAAATTTAGAAAAATTTCTTTTACCTTTCTTGAGAGTTTCTTTTTTCCATTTTGTGGAACTTTTTTAAGTTCAGAGATATTTTTTGAAAATCCACATAGAGAAGTTTAGCACTTTCCTGCACTTACCTTAGTGTTTGTCCTCAATCCAGTTGATTTTGTTAAATTGTCCTGTTCCTTCTATTAATTTTAATAGGATTTAATCAAAGTAAAGGGGATATTTTAAACACATTTAATTGTAGAAAAACCCAGTGGTTTTTAGAGAAGGGAGCTTTGAAACTAAATAGAGACAATATGAAACTACATCCTATAAAAGCAAATGCTGCCCAATTTAATAGTAAAACAATTTTATAATAAACAAATATATTTGACATCAATGAAAGTTAAGTGTTAGATTTTAGCAAAGGTGTTACTTCCACAAGCATTTCACATTGATTTTTTTTTTACTTTTTTTTTTTTTTTTTTTTTTAGTAATTTTATTGAATCATAATTATGTACATTGGTGCAATCACAGGGCACGATTCATATACATTCAAAAATATTTTGATCATACTGTTACAGATATCCTTCATGGCATTTCCTTGATC
>CAUYON010161112.1:0-11238 GCA_963573935.1 Arctocebus calabarensis
CGTTGTGGTGGGCGCCTGTGGTCCCAGCTACTTGGGAGGCGGAGGCAAGAGACTCACTTGAGCCCAGGAATTGGAGGTTGCTGTGAGCTGTGATATCACAGCACTCTATCCAGGGTGACAGCTTGAGGCTCTGTCTCAAAATAAAAAAAAAAAAAAAGAAATTGCATGACTATATTACATTATCTTAAGTATCCTGAAACTATGTATATCTAATAAGCATCAGTACAAATATAAAAATAAGGTGGGAGGATTGCCTGAAGCCAGGAGTTTGACCAGCCTGGCCAAAATAATGAGACCTCCATCTCTGAAAAAAAATTTAAAAAACTACTGGGGTGGGAGACCCATAGCTGAGTGGGTAGGGCGCTGGCCACATGCTGCAGGGGTGTGGGTTCAAACGCGGCCTGAGTCTGCTAAACAAACAAATAAAAAAAATAGCCAGGCATGTAGCGGGTACCTGTAGTCCCAGCTACTAGGGAGGCTAAGGCAAGAGATCACTTAAGCCCAGGAGTTTGAGGCTGCTGTGAACTACAACACCACAGCACTCTACAAGGGTGACAAAGTGAGACTGTGTCTCAATAAAAAAAAAAAAATTACTGGTGGTGCACCCCTATACTTAGGAGGCTGAGGTGTGTTATTCCCTACTACTAAAGGACCACTTAAGCCCAGGATATCAAGGTTACAACAAGTTATGATTGTGCCACTGCACTCCAGCCCAAGCAACAGAGTAAGACATCTCTTAAAAAACAAGATTTTTAAATTTTAAAAATTAAAAAAATACAATTTTATATAGAGAAGAAATCATACTCCTGCTTCACAAGCCAGGGTGCCCCCCAGATGCTGACTTCAGCCATCCAGCCTAATTTGCAGCATGCTAGGACTGACGGGGCACAGGCCTACCTGGTCAGCAGTGAGATGAGACATAAATGTTACCTCTTAGAGATCTCGGAACTCCCTGGAACCACATGCAATATATAAGTAGGATGCCCTTTTTTCTGAAGACTAATTTCATTAATCTCAAAGCATCTATGACCCTAAAAAGGTTAACAGCCATTGGAGTGGAGGGATGGAAAAGTTGTGAAGTCAGCATATAAGGGTTTCAGGTGAGGGAGAAGGCTGGCAAGGCATACCTGTTTGGTTGCAGCATGCTGCCGTTCCTGTTCCTGCTCCTGTCCTTGTGCCTTCAGCTCTTGCTCCATGTGTTGGATGTACCGAGCAAGGCAATGGCAGTGGAAGTAGTGGTAACAGTGTGTTTTAGTAAAGGCCTCCTTCTCCTAGAGGAAGAACAGACATAGGCACTAAATCTGCCCTCCTCTTCCTATCCCAAGCAGACCCCAGGTCCCAAAAGAGAAACCCACCTGAAAACTATAGAGGCAGATGACACACTGGCCATGGGGGATGTTGTTATCTGTGAGAATTTCCTTCCCTTTCTGAAAAGAAATAAGACACTGCTCAAACAGGGCACAGGGGCAAAGACTATGAGCAAAGCCCATCTACTACTATTAAGAGTGACTGGATGGACTCAACTCTCACCAAGCCAGTTTGTTATCATGTTTTTATGCATTTCTGTCTTGACACTCCTTCTACTTGGAATCAGTCTTGCTCCACCTCCTGCCCTGCGCCTCAAATTTGATCCTCCTAATCTCAAAATCCAACTTAATTATTCTTCCTCTCATTAACTCACTTTTAATATATCTTAAACATGAAAATAATATGCCTTGGAGAGAAAAAAATATTCTCTCCAAGAGACATACTCTTGGAGGCTTTTTTTTTTTGAGACAGAGTCTCGTTATTTCACCCTCAGTAGTATTGTGCTGTCATAGCTCACAGCAACCTCAAACTCTTGGGTTCAAGAGATTCTCTTGCCTCATCCTCCCGAGTAGCTGAGACTACAGGCGACTGCCACAATGCCCGGCTGTTTTTAAGAGTTGGGGCTGGTCTCAAAATTGTGAGCTCAGGCAATCCACCTGCCTCGGCCTCCCAGAGTGCTAGGATTATAGGTGTGAGCCACCTCGCCTGGCCTTTTTTTGGAGGTGGGGAGGCTTTTCTTGATTAAGCTGCCATGAGTATTACTCCTCCATAGGGCAATGAGCTTGTTCTAGAGTTGGCTTTCAGAAAGAATGCCAAGGCACGAACAACCGAAATGGACAGAGAATTAAAAAACCATTAGGTTGGACTGTGAAATATGCATTTACATTGTCATTTGAGTAGCTAATACTGCACTCTGGAATTCCACAAAGTTCCCAGGCTGCATTGTGGAGGCCCGATGTAGAAGTGCTACACTGGCCAATTATGCCCACTCTCTGACTCTAGGCCACCACCTTCATTTTGTTCTGAACATTTTTATTATAACTTTAAAGCAAAAAAACCCAACCAACCAAACAAAGAAACAAAAAACCCCAACTGGCTAAGACCTCCTCTGCCCATTTTCCCAGCACCTCTTACCTCAATGAGTTCATAGAGCATGGCAGTGCCCAACCCAGCCTTGGCCACGTGACCCAGTGCCTGTGCGATCCTGGAGGAAGAGAATCAACCAAGTATTAGGCTTGCCCTCTTCCCGCACCAGGTAGTACTATATCCTGAGTTTTCTCTGTTCTGACCAGCCTGACTTACTTATGGATCTGTTCATCTGAGAGTCCTCGGGGATTACGGATGGAGATTTCTGGCATCTCATGGGGATACTAATGAGGAGAAATAACAAGTTACTGCTAAAGCAATTACCCCAGGGCCTCTCTCCTTCCTCCTTTTGCTACCATAGAGTAGGGGCTTCACCTCTGCCGGGACCTGAAGCACCAGAGTGAAGCAGACATACTGTGAATCCTGGTCCTCTGCAGTGGCAGGGTGCAAAGTTATGGAGATCTCCCATGGTGAAGACCTGCAAGTGGATAAAGTAGAGACCCAGGATATGACTATGCAGGGATTTGAGGGCTGAGGGCACTGAGGGTGAGAACATAAAGTGGGCAGAGGAAGTATCAGATTCTTTCTTTTAGAAAGATTAGAGGAATAGCCTTTGTCTATACAAGAGGAACATTACTTCTGAATCAAGGCTCACAAAGTCTTAAGACCCTGCACAGAACCCTTTCCTCATTACTAGAGGACTCCTGCCCACCCCTAGTAGAATACATACCTGCCATTTCCTTTAATCACCTGTAGTTCATCCAGATAGATAGACTCTAATACTTCAACTTCAGAGGGAAGGACCCTAGAGAGATGGAGAGACAAGACTCACCATTATACCTCTCCCTGCAGAAGCCTGTTAACACTGATAAAGGATGGCTTTGTAGAAAAGGAGCAATGTACCTGAATGCATTTACTCAACTTCTTAAAAGTGAGGGAAATGTTTCTTTAAGTGGTCAGGTGGTCAAGTAGGAAGCATAGGAATTAAAATTTTAGAGATCATTTCTGCAAACAGATTAGGAAATGGATTCCCTGAGAGGTAAAATGACTAACCAAGGCTTAACATAGGCAGAAATGGGTCTGGGTGTGGTGGCTCACATCTGTAATCCTAGCACTTTGGGAGCCTGAGGCAGGAGGATCCCTTGAAGGAGACCATGCCTCTATTAAAAATAGAAAAAATTAGCTGGGTGTTGTGGCAGGCACCTATAGTCCTAGTTACTTGGGAGCCCAGAGTTTGAGGTTGAGTGAGCTAGGCTGTTGCCCTGGAACTCTGGCCTGGGCAACAGAATGAGACTCTGTCTCAAAACAAACAATGCTTGCTTTGGCACCATATATACTCAAAACAAATAAACAAAGAAAAAAAACCCATAGGCAGAACTAGGACCAGAGTCAGGTTTCCTGACTCCATTTAAATTTCATTCTTCTGTTGGTTATTCTTTAGTGGCAATATCTCTGATCCAGAGATATGAAATCCATTCAGTAGCATATTAATCCTGCCTTTCCCTATATCACCGTTCAGTGTGAATCCCAGTGCCCTGGCCACTGTCTAACATCAGTCAACCCTAGCCTTCTCAAAGGAGATACCAACCTCAACACAGCATATCTAGGTGTTGTAATGAAAGAGTCATCAGCCTTGGAGTCAGTAATGGGTACCAATTGCTTACCAGCTATGTAATCTGGGTACTTATATCTGTAAGCCTGAGTTACCCTGTGTACTACATATCACAGATAATACTACCTGCTCTTTAGGATGATTATGAAGATAAAGCTCGTATTTGTATAAAGTACCTAATGGTATCTGGACAATAGTAGCTAATCTATGTCCTCTTTTTTTCCTGTCTGTATATGATCCTTTCTATTAAAAGGAAAGAGGAAGGGAGATAGTTGGTAAAGTACTCTAGATGTATTTATGACTCTGGGCCTTTAGTTGAGCTAGATCAGTCTCCACGTTAGGATCCATGGTCCTATTGTAAATAAGAGGACATACATGTTTAAGCATAGAAACAATAGTTGGAATGACATTGAAGATGATTTGTTAGAGTTCACAGTTCTACCTGGATGATACATGGAAAATGCATGCTTTTCTTTCTTATAGTTATATTGCTCCTTCTTCACCAAAAGTAGGGCTGACCCAGTATGACCTTTATCAGTGGTTTTTGATTTTTTTTAAAGGCAGAATCTTTAAAATACAAAAAATAAAGCTTTAGGGGCAGTGCCTGTGGCTCAGTGGTAGGGCACCAGCCACATACACTGAGGGTGGCAGGTTCAAACCCGGCCTGGTCAAACTGCAACAAAAAATAGCTGGGTGTTGTGGCGGGTGCCTGTAGTCACAACTACTTGGGAGGCTGAGGCAAGAAAATTGCCTAAGTCCAGGAGTTAGAGATTGCTGTGAGCTGTGATGCTGCAGCACTCTATGGAGGGTGATGAGGTGAAACTCTGTTTCTAAAAAAATAAAAAAATAAATAAAAAATAAAACTTTATACTTCACAGATAACAGTGGAGTAATTCTGATATGAGAGTGGGAGTCTCAGCACCACAGGCTAGCTTCTACACTCACTGCTGCCCTCTCCTCTGAATCTTTCAGTGTTTTTTTTTTTTGCAGGGGGAGGGCAGAATCTCCTCTGAATCTTAAAAGTTCCCCTCAATAGTCTGAAAAATACTAGTTTAGATGGCCTTAAAAATAGCCAGCAATAACTGGACTCTCTGAAACAATGTTAACACTAAGGGTGGCATCAGTCAAGTGGCCCTTCAATTCTTTATTCCAGCTGTGTGGGTCCTGGATGTGAGATATAAGATGGGATGATGGCAAGGGGGTAAAATTGGGGGTGGGGGTGGGCATTGTAGAATGTCCTAATACTAAGAATATAAGATATGGAGTTACACAGCTCTGGATTCCTAATGGCAACTTTGTACCTTTTGGCAAATCGTTTTACTTTTTTTTTTTTTAAATGGTTTTACTTTGGGATTATCTAGTCTCCTCAGGTGCCCCTACCGCAGAGTTATTAATGAAAAGCAGGCTTATGTTTGTTATACTCTAACATGATCCTCTTACTATTCTATGAGGTAGATGCCACACCCACTTTTCTACACCTGAAAACACTGACTCACAGAAGTTAGGTGGCCCAGTTAGCATCACACAGCCAATAAAGTGGGAAGTGAACCCACAACTTATCCCACTTCAAAACCCACAGTTCTTCCAGATTCTGGGCTCTTGTTAAGAATACTTGAGAGAAGGACTAGAATGGCTTTTTGTGAGGTGTAAGGCTTTATTCAAACAATAATTCTCATTAGTGCTGCCAGGAAGGAAGAAAGTTGAGGAAAGCATAAACAGAAAAAGGTTGATCCAAGGGGAAGGGGGCATAGGAGCGAGAGGACATCGGTTTGGGGAGGTGAAAGGGAGGTAGACAGGTCTCATAAGCAAGCCCTGAGAACACTCACTTCAGGAGAGAATGGGACAGTATAGGGCTGGAGTAGAGGGGGCCAAACTAGGTAAGGCGCGGCCCGAATCGGCCTGGCCGACGCAGACCCAGTCTCCCCTCACTCAGATCAGCGCTCCTCCAACCTCCCGTTCCCCATCCAGAACCTCTCCTAGAGGTGTCAGCATCTCTGCCATCCCTCATCCCTCGCTCCACCCCACACATTCGTCGTAGTGATTGTTTGCGGCCACCGCTAGGCTCCCGGACCAGATACAGGCGGTCAGCCGAAGCCCATATCCCCAAAGTTACCAGTCCTCCTCCCCTGCTGCTTCCGACGCGGACACCGCCATATCTTCTCCGGCCAGCAGCCGGAACCGGAAATGCCCTGGAGGAAGTGGGAGGTGAAAAACTAAGTGACGGCGGCTTGCGCCGTTTCTAGGCGACCGTAGACTCCAGGTCCTTAGTGGGACCTGATGGTCAACAGACAGTTCGTAAGTGCCCCAGGAAGTGCCCATGGGCGGTCCATCGTCTGTTCCACATCTCTGAGCTTCTTTGTCCTCTGAACTTCTGTTAAGTTCCACCGAGTAAAATTGGTAAGAATGAGACCCTCAAGAGACCAGCAGTGGGGGGCTGGAAAAAATTTCAAGTCAGGCGAAGTACGCAGGCAGCCAGAAGGGATGGATCCCTGAGGGCCAGGGCCGTCGTACCTGCACCTGAGAAGCTTGGAGCTCCTAAGCTGAGGGTAAAAGGGGGGTTCTGGCCAGCGAAGCGCAAGTGGAGGGTTCTGATAGGAGGAGGTTGGGAGTGACAGGAACATAGGGAAGTCTAGATGGAGCGGGGAGGGGAACATAGTGGTAGGTAGGAGCTGGGTTGGGGGACGGGAGGAGGCTGAAAAATGGGGAGGAACTCCGAAGAGGCGCTGGGTGTGTTCAAGATCTCATCGCCTTTCCATTGATTCCACCCTACCAGGTTTCTGAGGCCTGGATTATTGTGAAAAAGAGGAAGAGGCAACATGGCTAACGTTTACCCTCTCCCATACCCCAAATAGGGCTCCCAGATGTGTGGAACTGCCCCTAGATCTATAGCTGTTCACTACCATCTCCACCTTCTTCCGTCTGAGAGATCCTGAAACCTGTAACATGGAAATGTACCACGTGTTGGAGATGATTGGAGAAGGCTCTTTTGGGAGGGTATACAAGGGTCGAAGAAAATACAGTGCTCAGGTGGGATATCTTTTGGATGGGATTTGCAACCCCCAACTACAGTGGAAAATGGGCCTAAAAGGAATGCATTTTTACCAACGCGTATGTTTAAGTTGGTATGACTTAGTCATACTTGTTATGCACTATGAGTTCTACAGTTGGATTGCTCAGATTGAAATTCTAGCTTTATCACTTTAAAGCCTTAGAATTATGGACTAGTTGTCTGGGTGTGGTGCCTATAATCTCAGCATTTGGGGAGGCTAAGGTGGGAAGATCACTTGAGGCCAAGAGTTCAAGACCAGCTTGGCCAATGTAGCAAAATGCTGTCTCTAAGAAAAAAAAAATTTTAATTAGGTAGGTATGGTGAAGCACATCTGTAGTCCCAACTATTTGGGAGGCTGAGGCATGAGGATTATTTGAGTCCTGGAGTTCAAGGCTGTAGTGAGCTATGGTTATGTGACTGCACTCTGGTCTGGGTGACAGAGCAAGACCCTGTCTCTAAATAAATAAATAAAAATAATTATGGACAAGTTATTTAACCTCTCTTCACCTCAAATCCCCCATCTATACAATGAGGACAAGAATAGTATCTGGGGCTGAGTACGTAGCTTATGCCTGTAATCCCAGCACTTGGGAGGCTAAGGTGGGTGGACTGCCTAAGCTCATAGGTTTGAGACCAACCTGAGCCAGAGCAAGACCTCCTCTCTAAAAATATAGCTGGGGGCGGCGCCTGTGGCTCAAAGGAGTAGGGCGCTGGCCCCATATGCCAGAGGTGGCAGGTTCAAACCCAGCCCTGGCCAAAACTGCAAAAAAAAAAAAATAATAATAAATAATAATAATAATAACATAGCTGGGCATTGTGGCAGGTACCTGTAGTCCCAGCTACTTGGGAGGCTGAGGCAAGAGAATTGCTTAAGCCCAGGAGTTTGAAGTTGCTGTGAGCTATGACGGCATGGCAGTATACAAAAGGCAACAAGTGAGACTCTATGTCTCAAAAAAAAAAAAAAAAAAAGAACAGCATCTGCTTCATAGGGTTTGAAAATTAAATATGATACCACACTAAATCACTTAGTGCCTGGCACATAGTGAACAACAAATAAATATTCTCATTATTACTCTGTGGAATATCATGAAGAAAGAGACAAAACACCTAAATTTTTTATATTTTATTTTTTTGAGATAGAGTCTTATTTTGTCACCCTTAGTACAGTGCCATGGCATCATAGCTCACACCAACGTCAAACTCTTAGTCTCAAATGATCCTCTTGCCTCAGCCTCCTGAGTAGCTGTGACTGCAGGTGTCTGCCACAGCACCTGGCTATTTTTTAGAGACAGGGTCTCACTCTTGCTCAGGCTGGTCTTGAACTCCTGAGCTTAAGCAATCCATCTGCCTTGGCCTCCCAGACTGCTAGGATTACAAGTGTGAGCCACTATGCCTGACCCAAAACACCTCTTTATTTCTTTTCCTTCCCTTTCTCCTAAATCTTATCTTGCATCCTTTGGTCAAATCAAAATACCTCTCCTAGAATCCCCCAAAGGGGTCTATTTGGCAAAGGCTGTTTCCTCCCAGGGGTAAAGTGTAGGGGAAGCATGGATAAAGACAGGGTACCATGGGGAAAGTGGAGGTAAAAGACTAATGAAAATAAAATAAGAGTTAGTTACTCAAACAGTCTATAGCCTTAGTTCTGGAGCTCTGAGGTTAAAGTTGAAATTATAGCTCTTTTCAATAATGTATTTAGGCATGGACTCTTCTCTTCACTACTGACAGGTCGTGGCCCTGAAGTTCATCCCAAAATTGGGACGCTCAGAGAAGGAGCTGAGGAATCTGCAGCGAGAGATTGAAATCATGCGTGGTCTGCGCCATCCCAACATTGTACATATGCTTGACAGCTTTGAGACTGACAAAGAAGTAGGTTTTGATGGTTTGGGGTTACCTTTCCCCAAGCAGAAAGGTCCCAGGAACTTCCCAACCTCAGAATGCATGAATCTGGAGCCATCAGTGCCAGTGCCTTCTCCCTGCAGGTGGTGGTGGTGACAGACTATGCTGAGGGAGAGCTCTTTCAGATCCTAGAAGATGATGGAAAACTTCCTGAAGATCAGGTATGCTTCCTACCGTAAACTTCTCCCCTGTCCCTCCTCTCTCCAGGTGAGCAACCTGAGGTCACTGACAGTCTCCATTTTGAAGACTCCTGAGAAAAATATAAGGGTCTAAGTGTGTACAGAGACAGTGTGGTGAGAGTAAAGTATGTAAATACCGGACCCAACACATTTTGAGTAGGAAGCTTGGCTCTGCTCCTTACTAGCTGTCTCCTCTTACATAATTTATTTTAATCTCTTTGTAAAATGGAGATAATAATGTTTCCCTCACAAAGCTGTGAGGATTACTGAGTTTATGTAAAGTGTTTAAATAGTTAGCTATTATTAATGCTGTTGTTATTAGGTACCTTTAGGGAAGAAGGACCAATGTGGTAGTACCAGAGAGGACTGTAAGGAAAAAGGTTGTGGTCAGGCAGGATTTGCCACCAAGACATTGTGATTAGCCTTGGGATTTGACTGAACACATTCCCCACCCACATTTATTCTAGAGGTTTCTCTGTATCCTAGTAAGTAGGGCTGCCTCAGAATTCCTTATTACAGCACTTTACTTCTGAGCACTCATCACTCTTTGTAAGTAATCATTTTATTCATTTTATCTCTCTTATTTGTTTGACTATGGTAGGCTAGAGGATAGGGTTAAAAGTGCTAGGCACTAGGGACAGAGTAATCTGGGAAAAAGCCAAGCATCACTGCTGGCCATGAGTACTGAAAACAATACTCACTAGACACAGCATACTGTCCCAACCCTAAATCATATATCAACAGTGAGAAGATTAAAGGAAGATAGAAGTACAGTAAATAGACTGTGTTGTGAGAAGATTAAAGGAATATAGAAGTACAGTAAATAGACTGTGTTAAGAGTTCAGTCATGCAGCTAAAGATAAACTACTTGTTTTTTTTTTTTGAGACAGAGCCTCAAGCTCTCACCCTGGGTAGAGTGCCATGGCATCACAGCTCACAGCAACCTCCAATTCCTGGGCTCAAGCGAGTTTCTTGCCTCTGCCTCCCAAGTAGCTGGGACTACAGGCACCTACCACAACACCGGGCCATTTTTTGGTTGCAGCCGTCATTGTTGTTTGGCGGGCCCGGGCTGGATTCGAACCCACCAGCTCAGGTGTACGTGGCTGGTGCCTTAGCCCATTGAGCCACAGGCGCCGAGCCAATCTACTTGTTTTTTAACCTATACTCTATCTTTGAAGCTTTCCACTGTGCTGTATTTTCTCATGTCTGAGATTTCAATAAAAGCTAGTGAGGAATGCTGGGAGGGACTGCACCCTTGTCTCTCTTTGGGGAGTGCTTGCTGGTGTTGGCCTCCCCGGGTCCCTCGGTTTAATGCAGATGGACTGAGTAAATACAATTCATTTGTATCAAGTTCTACTGACAGACTACTTCTCTTAAGAAAAGGGAGTATGGGGCGTGGCACCTGTAGTTCAAGCAGCTAAGGCGCCAGCCACATACACCAGAGCTGGTGGGTTGGAATCTGGCCCGGGCCTGCCAAACAATGACAACTACAGCCAAAAAATAGCCAGGCATGGTGGGTGCCTGTAGTCCCAGCTACTCGGGAGGCTGAGGCAAGAGAATTGCTTAAGCCCAGGAGTTGGAAGTTCCTGTGAGCTGTGATGTCATGGCACTCAACCCAGGGTGATAGCTTGAGGCACTGTCTAAAAAAAAAAAAAAAAAAAAAGAGGCTCGGCGCCTGTGGCTCAATGGGCTAAGGCGCCAGCCACGTACACCTGAGCTGGCAGGTTCGAATCTAGCCCGGACCTGCCAAACAACAATGACGGCTGCAACCAAAAAATGGCCGGGTGTTGTGGCGGGCGCCTGTAGTCCCAGCTACTTGGGAGGCAGAGGCAAGAGACTCGCTTGAGCCCAGGAAATGGAGGTTGCTGTGAGCTGTGATGCCACTGCACTATATCCAGGGTGACAGCTTGAGGCTCTGTCTCAAAAAAAAAAAAAAGAAAGAAAGAAAGAAAAGAAAAGGGACTATGGCTTGGCACCTGTAGCATAGTGGTTATGCTACACTGAGGCCTAGCAGGTTCAGACTCGGCCTGGGCCAGCTAAACAGCAATGACAACTGCAACAAAAAATAGCCGGGTGTTGTGGTGGGCGCCTGTAGTCCCAGCTACTTG
>CAUYON010161113.1:0-16376 GCA_963573935.1 Arctocebus calabarensis
GGGTCTTTCCCTGGTTTAGGGATCAAGTTGATATTTGCTTCATAGAATGTGTTGGGTAGTATTCCTTCTTTTTCTATATTTTAGATGAGGTTTAGTAATATAGGTACTAGTTCTTCTTTAAAGGTTTGGTAGAATTCTGACGTGAAGCCATCTGGTCATGGGCTTTTCTTTTGAGGGAGATGTTGTATAGTTGATGCTATTTCAGAACTTGATATAGGCCTGTTCAACATTTCCACTTGCTTCTGGCTAGGTTTTGGTAAGTGGCGTGCATCCTAGTATTGGTCCATTTCCTTGAGATTTTCATATTTCTGAGAGTAAAGGTCTTGTAATATTTGTTAAGGATTTTTTGAATTTCTGAGGGGTCTGTTGTTATTTCGTCTTTACCATTTCTGATTGCTGAGATTAGAGATTTTACTTTTTTTTTCCTGATTAGGTTAGCAAAGGTTCATCTATTTTATTGACCTTTTCAAAAAACCAACTTTTTGATCTGTTGATCTGTTGTATAATTCTTTTGGTTTTCATTTCATTTAATTCTGCTCTAATTTTGGTTATTTCTTTTCTTCTGCTGGGTTTGTGGTTGGAATGTTCTTCCTTCTCCAGTTGCTTGAGATGCCTCATTAAGTTGTTAACTTTCTCTATTTCCATTCTCATGAGGAAGGCTTGCAGTGCTATAAATTTCCCTCATAGGATTGCCTTTTCAGTATCCCAGAGGTTCTGATAATTCATGTCTTGAATGGCATTTTATTCCAAAAATTTGGTAATTTCCTTCTTAGTCTCATTTGTGACCCAGCTACCCTTTGGCATAAGGTTTTTTAGCTTCTAAGTTTTTGTATGAGTATGCAGATTCCTGTTGTTATTGAGTTCAACTTTTATTCCTTGATGGTCAGAAAAGATGCAAGGAATAATTTCTATTATTTTAAATTTGCTGAGATTAGACTTGTGACCTAAGTTGTGATCAATTTTTGAGTATGTTCCATGGGGTTCTGAGAAGAATGTGTATTCAATTTTATTAGGATGAAAAGTTCTGTAGATGTCTGTTAAATCCTGTTGTTGAATGGTTAAGTTTAAATCTAAAATTTTACTAAACCTTCTTTTTGGAGGATCTATCCAACACTGCTAAAGGACTATTAAAATCTCCAACTACTATAGAGCTGGAGGAAATCACATTACTCATGTCTATTAGAGTTTTTCTTATAAATTGAGGTGCAGTTTGGTTGGGTGCATAAATATTAATAATTGAAATCTCATCATATTGAGTGGTACCTTTAACAATTATGAAATGTACGTCTTTATCCTTCTTTACTTTGGTTGATTTAAAGCCTATTGTTTCTGCAAATAAGATGGTGACACATGCTTTTTTCTATTTTCCATTTGCCGGGAATATAGATGACCATCCCTTCACCTTGAGTCTAAATTTATCTTTTAAGGTAAGGTGAGATTCTTGTATGCATCAGATATCTGGCCTGAGTTTTTGTATCCAGTCAGCCAACCTATGCCTCTTTAGAGGACAATTTAAACCATTCACATTAATTGAAAGTAATGATTAATCTTTAGAAAGTCCAGTGGATATTTTTAGTCCTTTCTTTGCTATGGAAGATGAAATTTGATAAATAGTTTCTGGGTGAGTTTACTTTTATGGTGGAGGTTTGCGCTGGTCATTGTGGAGGATAGGTTTGAGAATATCCTAGAGAGTTGGCTTAGTTATAGCAAAATTCTTCAGCATGTGGATGCCATTGAAGTATTTAATTTCTCCATGGTAAATGAAACTCAGTTTAGCTGGATACAAGATCTTGGGTTGAAAGTTCTTTTGTTTTAAGAGGTTGAAAGTCGATGACCATTCTCTTCTAGCTTGAAAGGTTTGATCAGAGAAATGTGCAGTTATTCTAATATTCTTCCCATTGTAAGTAATGGATTTCTTACATCTGGCTGCTTTCAGAATTTTCTCCTTCATATTAACTTTAGTGAACTTAATTATGATGTGCCTGGAGGATGTCTTATTTCGGTTGGGTCATGCTGGGGTTCTGAAACTCTCCACTATCTGAATTTCAGAATCTCTTGGCATGTCTGGAAAGTTCTCTTTCATAATCTCATAAAGAAGGGACTCTGTGCCTTCTGACGCCACTTCATCATTTTCAGGTATCCCTATAAGGTGAATATTGGTTTTCTTCGGGTTATCCCAGAGCTGTCTGAGAGAATGATCCATTTTTGCCTTCCATTTCTCTTCCTCTTTGGAAGTTTGGGAGCATTCCAAAGCTTTGTCTTCCATGTCAAAAATCCTTTCTTCCTCTTGTTCCATTCTGTTACTGAGGGATTCTCCTGTATTTCTCAGATCTTTGAAGGCTGTAACTTCTTGTCTCAATGTGTCAAAATCTTTGGTCATTTTGTCTTTGAACTTGTTGAATTCCTGAGACATCTTTTGGATTGCTGCTTGAAATTCTAATTCCATTTTTTCCTCCATTCCACTGATATTATTTGCTATCCAGACTCTGAATTTGATTTCTGACATCCCAGCCATTTGCTTATGCAAGCGATCTTGTGCTGTATCTACCTTGTCATTCCTTGGGGGAATTGATCTACTCTTATTCATATTACTAGAGTTTTTTGTTGATTGCACCTCATGATTATTTTTCACTGTTGCCTATGACCGTCCTCAGAGTTGGGGAGGTGTCTTTCCCAGATCAGACCCTGGCAGAATTACTCTGTTGTTACTGGATCTTTGTAGGGAGTGACCCTGTGTCTCTAATGATTTCTCAAACCCCTCAAGGTGGAGAGCTTAAATCCTCCTCAGCCTACTTAGAAGACACTTTAAATTGCTAACTTGGGCTAAGCAGAAGCTTTCCCAGGAAAATGCTTATGGCCAGGATCACTCCTTAAGTGGCTATCCACTTACCCAGTGTGCCAAAATCGGTCTCACCTTATGCCCCTGAGGACTAAGACTGCAAGGCATCTCAGTCCCCGCCTTTAGGCTGCTCAGTCTCTTGATTACTCACTCCCACCCAATGTTTTTTCTGCGACCCTGAGGGTGGATCTTGCCAGGGCAGTTCTCCCACAATCGCTCCACACAGCCCACAACCAAACACTGGTGGCTCCGCCTGGCTCAGTGGCCCAGTCTGGGGCCTCAGACAACCCTCAAAATCCCCTTCACTCTTGCCCAAGTTCTCCCAAGGCAGTTCAACGGAGTGCCAAGTCCAAAAGAAACCCAAACAGAACACAGGCAAAGCCTTTCCAGCCTGCAGTCCCACTGTTGCCCCACCCACAGCTGTGGACAGTAATAGACCGAACAAAACACACGCAACCACTTGCCCAATGTCAGCGGCTTTTGCCTTCCTAGCTGTCTTCCTGTGTCCCCAAAGGGAATTTTCTGGGAAGATCCCACCTGCCAGAGATGCCTGGAGTCCTCTCTCCCCAGTCTCACCATGCCCAGTTGCAAGGAAGCTGTTACTCGGCTGCCGTCTTGATCCGCTCTTATCATTGGTTTTATTAAGTGATTGACTGATTGAGACAGACTCTCATTCTGTCACTTTAGATAGAGTGCCTTGGTGTCATCATAGCTCAAATTCTTGGGGATCAAGCAGTCTTCCTGCTGCCACCTCCCAAGTAGCTCGGACTAAAGGTGAACACCATGATGCCAGCTACCCAGCTAGTACTTCTATTTTTAGTAGAGATGGGGTTTTTGTTCTTGTTAGGATTACAGGTGTGAGCCACTGCACCAAAATAATTTATTTCATTTTCATTCTTTCTTCTCTCTTAATAAGCATTGTTACCTCTGGAGTGACTTCACAGGTATGTGACCAGACTAGCTGCAGGCCCCATGATTAGAAGAGTCCCAACTTTGGGGTTGAATGCTCTTGAAATACTTAATAATTCTCTCTTTGAGCTTGTATTTCGTAAGTGAGGTCAAAAGGACAATGAAGCATGAGACCCTGCAATCCAACCCCACCTGGCTTCCCTCCACCATTCCCAGCGAATGCTGATGGCTTGGATCCCATAAGGAGACTGGGCAGTGAAGCAGGGGGCAATAGGACTGGTGCCACTGGTGACACAAGCTAGGATGTGGTGGCCATCTCTACCCCACACTGGCAGGGCCCCAAAATGGACAACTTGCTGGGGACAAGCCTCCAATTCAGGTGGGATCCAGATACTGAGCACATACCCAGAGGTTACAGTGATTTGGGTGCTGCTTATCCTCTGGCAGGTCTGTGGAAACAGGAGACCTCTCTGCTCCTGGCCTGGCAGAAGAAGTAGACACTGAATGGCCAGAATCAGAGGGCAGGCCACTGAGTCCTATGAGGGTCTGCATTCACCCAGAGAGCGACTGGCACTTCATGGAGCAAATAATTAAATAGCAAATAAGCAGCGCTCTATTGGTTGAGAAACTGTGGGAGAAAGGAAGGAAACTGTTTGATATTTTGGTACCTTTCAAGGGTCCAGTTCCTGCTTTTTAAACAAGGGTCCTTGCAGTTTCACATTTTACTGAGTTCCAACAAATTAGTTCTCTCTGCTTACCCCATTCTTACCTGCAGTTTCTGTTTAGATTTTCCCTTCCTATTTCTAGAAAGAAAAAAAGGCAAATTAAAAGGGATCACCATAAGCACAGAAGCTTTCCTTTCCTTTCTCCTTTATGTTCTTCTAAAGGTTAGACTCACCAGCTGCTGAACCATGAGCTTCTTTTCCACACTCCCTGTTAGCACAGAACCTTCTAGAAGAATAAGGGGCAGGGAAGATACATTAGTTTGTTGCAGGGATGTGGCCGAATTTTGTGGCCAACAAGTTGTGAATCTTTCTGTTGGGAGCTGTTTCTTCATGACACTTATTGTGTACCCAGTTCTGACCAGGACACTGTAAGGATTCTAGACAGGAACCATAAAGCAAGGTTCCAGGAAATGAGGCTCTATGGCTATCAGCAATCCCTGTTAAGGGATTGTTTGTGAGAAGAGAGACAGTGCCTCAACAAGCAAATTTAACCTTGACCTTGGATGGGGAAACTGTGCTGTAAGACAGGGCCTGATGGAGAAAGACTTGAAGACAACCTGACCATAGGTCAGCTGAGTCTGTAGACCATGGACAGGGCCCGGTCCATTGGTCCATAGTCATGAAAGTTTCATATTTAGACAGAGTTGGGCCAGAGATCTTTTTGTGCCTCTGAGAAGTTCTTATGGGGGGTGTGTTGGATGTTAGGAGCCACTGTGTCCCAATTCCTCATCCCAGTTGCCTCCACTCCTCCACAGCTTATAGCATAGTTTCCAAACCATCTGGACCACAATGACAATGGCTCCACACTATTTTTAAGAGCCAGACACTTCTTGTTTACTATAAAATGCACATCAGACATTCCCAGACCCATTGGAGACCTCAAGAGGCCAGACACTGGACATCCTCCTACCTCTGGGCCAGACACACCAGGCAGGCAGCCCAGGGTAGAGGAGACCAGCTCTGTTTCTGGTGTACAGATGTGCAAGCACAGATCTTTGTCCCTAACCTATCCCTAATCTTGCAGGGGGCTGGGTGGGAGAGGAGGCAGCACATGTGGGATACACTCACGCTAAAAAGTCTTTCAATGTTCATCTGGAATTTAGATTTAACTGGGCATCCTATGCTTTCTCTGGCATCGCTACTCTGGAGAGCAGTTTTGTCACAGCCTTTGTGAAATAGGTAAATCCAGGAGAGAGATGGAAACTTGAGGCCTCTGCATGCCCCCCCTAAGGGTCTAGATTTTTGAGACTATGCTGTCCAGTTCTGCCTCTGATTTCTGTACTATCCAGAGTTGTTCTTAGGCCTGGGTGTGGCTCTTTTGTACAGTGTAAGTGGAAATACCAGTGCTTTTTCTTCTTCCACCACCTCTGTAGGGGCTCTCCTAGAAAGGGATAGAGTGACGGGTCCTGACCTAGGGTTGGATGGACCTGTCAGGCCTTCATCCAATAGTTGCTCAGACTCCCTGCCTCATTAGCTAAGATGCCCTCAGCTGCTCGTAACCAAAACTGCAACCCAAGAGGCTTTGAACAATAAAGAAAATGGATTATTTTTCATTAATTAGTAAGTACCAACATAGGTAGCTTTAACATTGGCTAGTTCATTAGTGCAGCAGAGTTACTTAAAGGCTTGTGTTTGTTGCATCTCTCTGCCCTGTCCCCATGGTGTGTTGACTTATCCCTTTTCATGGTTGGAGAATGACTGCCACAGGTCCCAGTGTTCTGTGTGGACATGGCAACATTCCATGGAGGAAAACAAGAGGATGGCTTTTGCTGGTGTCTGAAGCTAAGGCATCTTTCTTAGAAGGCTTCCAGCAGACATGATGTGTCATTGATCAGAATGTGTCACATGATTGTGCCTAAGTGAGCATCTGGGATGGGAGTGCCTTATAACTACTATAATTGGTGCTTGGAGTAGCTCCCTGGAATACAGATTTTGCTGAGTCCTTTGGGGTGATGAAATATGTAGAGACTCAAACAAAATTAGGACCCTTGCACTGTTCCCTGCCCCATTCCACATGGGAGTGGAAGCAATGTTTTTTTCTTTTCCTTTGTATTTTGGGGGTTTTATTCATTTTTTTTTTATTGTTTTTTTGAGACAGAGTCTTATTTGGTTGCTCTGGGTAGAGTGCTGTGGCATCATCATAGCTTACAGCAATCTCAGTCTCTTAGGCTCACAAGATCTTCTTGCCTAAGCTTACTGAGTAGCTGAGACTATAGGTGTCTGCCACAACACCTGGATAGTTTTTCTATTTTTATTAGACATGGAGTCTCTGTCCTGCTCAGGCTGGTCTTGTATTGCTGAGCTCAAGCTATCCACCCTCCTCGGCCTCCTCGAGTGCTAGGATTACCTGCGTGAGCCACTGCATGTGGCCTCTTTTGGGGTTTTGATAAAAACTTAAATGTTACAGAGAAAGAAGCTAATAATGACCATGACTAAAGGAATGATTTAACTCAAACTGAGTGAGCTTTAATCTTTGATAAACTGCCTAATTTCATTTTACATAATTGCAATCTAATCATACCAGCTTTATCTTTTTTTTATCATTTGAATGTCATTTCATGTTTTCATTTTCACATATTGATGTAGATCATCATCTTGCCTTTGTAAATGAATAATCACAGCTAACTTTTATCAACTACTCATTATGTGCCAGGCACTATTCTAAGTGTCTTTCATGAATTAAATATCTCATTGAACCCTCATAGCAACCCATTGTCACATGAGAAACTGAGAAATGGAGTAATGAACTGCAGTCTGTTTACTGAGTTTGAGCTTTGAACTACAATGTAATTTACAGATTCCTGTATCTACCTTTTGAGCAGCTTCCTTTTTTTGTTGGAGTTGTTGTTTGCCAGATGTAGCAGTGAGCATTTTCCTAAAAATTATTCTTTTATTTCTTCCATTAGTTATTTCTTTCGGAAATGTTCCCCTCAGTGGTATTGCTGGATCAAAGCCCAATACCAAGAATGACATACAGCTTGTTTCATCTTCCTACTCTAGTCCCTAGAAAGTGTGAACCAATACCAGTTATCTATAAAGTGTAAATGCTGCCATCTAGACCATCGGGTTTTATTAGTATTAATATTAATACTTTGTTACTGTCTAATTGTCCCTTACATTTTTAACTCATAATTCTTCAGTTTTCAAGAGGGGATCTATATAGGTATTTCCTTGTTAGCTGGCCTTTGTGTAAACTGCCTATTTATTCCCATTGAGAAATTACTGACCACACCTTGATAGTATTTTTACATAGTAAGCTACCAGTTATGTTACTTACTAGTATTTTTCCATTCCGTGTTTTCCTTTTAAAATTGTATTTTATTTTGCAACAGTATTTTTATTCAGAATTATCCTATAGATCCTTTTTTTTTCCCTTTGTGAAATTGCTTTTGTTTTTGTTTTTGTTTGTTGATTGCCCTGGCCTGGAAATAGAGACCATACTTCAGGGTAATGATTTTCTTTTTTATTAATTTTTCTTATGCAATCAACCTTTGTGATGAATCCTTAGAGGATTGACCTGTGCCTAAACTTGTGGACTGGGCTTTTTGGAACCTGCTTTTTTGAGTCCCCACATAGCAATGTGGCTGAAAGCTAGTGCTTGGGTGCTAGCTGGCTGGCTACTGGCCATATCTAGCTGCCTCAGCCCTGGCCGTCTGTACACCTCAGCAACAGAGTGGTGACCAATACACCCAGGCCCAGAGAGCCAGACAGAGTGGTGGCTGGACACTTCATGGGATCCTTGTAATTAGAAATGGAAAAGACCTGTTAGCTGGTATGGTATCGGCCTCTCTCTCCCACAGGGCCCAACCAGCTTTAGAGAGTGACATATAATTAGATCTCCTGTCACCTGGAGCACTTGATTGAATCGTCTCGGTCTTACCTGTGAAATCCAAGAGTTGGACCAGATCAATGTTTTTTTTTTTTTTTTGAGACAGAGCTTCAAGCTCTGTAGAGTGTCGTGGCATTACAGCTCACAGCAACCTCCAATTTCTGAGCTCAAGCGAGTCTCCTGCCTCTGCCTCCTAAGTAGCTGGGACTACAGTCGACCGCCACAACGCCCGGCTATTTTTGTTTGGGTTGCAGCCATCATTGTTGGCTGGTGGGCCCAGGCTGGATTCGAACCCACCAGCTCAGGTTTACATGGCTGGCGCCTTAGCCTACTGAGCCACAGGCACCAAGCCCAGATAAATGGTTTTTAACCCCTTTTGGGTCTTAAGCCATTTTGGAAAGTAGTTGAAAGCTGCATACCTTTTTCCTGGAGGCACATTTCACAGACCATCTTAGCCTGTCAAGAATCCCAGCCTATGGGCTGCAGGTGTAGAACCCAAGGACTTGTTGATCTAACATCCCTTTCAGCTCAGAAAACCCACATTCTAGAAAGTTTCCTGTCTAGGAACCTAGGCATGGAAATGGGCAAAAGGGATTGTACTTACTTGGAGGAAACCACTGTCTAGCCTAAGGGTTTCACTTACTTTATCATTTGTTATTTTTCAGGATTGAGTTCAAGCTGTGATTAGCATGTTTTTTCCCTTCATCTTTCCTATGCTTTTTAAATTTTGTATTGCATGGCCGAGTATGGTGGCTCTTGCCTGTAATCCTAGCACTCTGGGAGGCCAAGGCAGGTGGATTGCCCTGAGCATAGAAGTTTAAGACTAGCCTGAGCCATATTGAGACCCTGACATTATCAAAAAAAAATAAAAATAAAAAAATAAAGCCAGACATTGTGGTGGGCACCTGTAGTCCCAGCTATTTGGGAGGCAGAGGCAAGAGAATTGCTAAAGGAAGAAAAGAAAACAGAAAAAATAAAAAAAAAAAACAGACTTCAAACTAAAACAATTCAAAGCCAGTTGAAAGCAAAATTAAATTTTGTAATGCCTCTGACAGAAACTATTGAAATCTTCCAGGTTTGTGGAGTAGAGATGTGCTTGAAGTGTGCTTTGACCTTCACCTCACAGGAAGGGGGAACATCTCAGGTGTTCCTGGCAGTTTCCAGCAGCTATTAGTTTCTGCCGCCTCACTCTAAGCCTCCTTTCAAAGCCCTTACAGTAGCTTGAAACAAGAGAGAATGATCTGGTTGGGTCAATGTTTATGTGAATAGATAGGTGCTTTGGAGTTGAAAGATAAGGGGAAAAATCCTTTCTGATTGCTCTACAAGTGCTTTCCCAGCACTCTAGTCTTGCTTGGTTAAGAGGCTTTGCTTTAGTCCCCAGGGACTTAAGTGTTTCTGATTCCTCAAATGACCTGCTTGACAGGGAGTAAGGAATGACTCCAGTATCAAAGATCTGTCCTCAAGGGTCAGGAGAATTTTGCCAATGTATTTTGATACAGCAGGAGAAGAGATGCCTACAGTTTCCAGCTGTAGAGGTCAGTCTTGAGTCCTAGAATGGGTGCAGGTAGTCACAGATAATACTAGTCTTTCTGGTGGGAGTTTGAAGGTAGGAGTGCACAGATGCTTTTCTGTGTTTAGATTTGATCCAGGAAGTTGACAGGACTTGGAGCAGGAGGAATAGAATCAGAATCTTCAACTCCAGTTTTATGTTTCAGGAATCTCTTCCCTCCCTCTGACCATTAGAATGCTTTGGGAAAATTTGGGGCAAATGATACAAGAATTGGTGCCTACTTATTTTACAAGATTTTATGCTGATTTTCTTCTTCTTTTTCTGTATGGGAGAGTGGTCTGAGGGTGAGGAGCCTTTGGGTCACCAAGTCTCAACTTTTCTTGAGCCCATCTGGTTCCACCATAGTTGATGATGCTATGATGAGGTTCTTATTTCTTATCTATTCTGGAATTCATCTCTGAGTATTAATTAACACTTTGGGCCAAGCAAGAGCAATGCTGTGATCTTTTTAAAAGAATTCACTAATCAGGGTACTTCTTTCAAATTCTGTTTTATGAAGAGTTTATTCCATAGTGCAAAGGAGCTGTTGACTTTAAGAAAGTTCATTCCAGTTCAAGATTTCAAATGAAGTTGAAGATGTATGAAGTCACAAGTTTTCTCATACCAGCTGCAGAAGTGAAAGCCTCTTACTTTTAGACTGAGCACAGCATCTCTTCATGTCCATTACTTACTATTTAAGTAGACAGTGATCTCTGAAATAAGCTTGGCTGTAAAGTTACCAGAATGATTCACTGCTTTGTTTCAAGCCACTGTAAACTCTCTTCCCCAATGTCATTTTTATCTCCAATGCTTTTGTTACATCTTTTTGCTCATTTCCTCAGGGTAAAAAATGTTGTACTCTCCAGAAAGACAGTTTTCATTGCTGCCAGCTTAATTCATTTTTTTTTTTTTTTAATAATGATCCAGGGGAGAAACTAGGTGGGTTCTTCTTCAGCCTCAGACATCTTCATCAGCACACACAAGAGGTTTTATACAGGAAAGTCTCACCGTTGACCAGTTAGGTTGGCTGTTGGGGTGTGGTTAGCCTACAATGCTTTTAAGATAAGTCGTGTTATTACTTTCTTGGTCATGTATCATTACACTGATGACCTAATTATTGAGTTAATAATTGGTATTTTATAGCATGCTAAACATTTTTCTGAACGAGCTTGTACTACTAATGTTTATTAGTTTAGCAGCCCTCCCATTTCATACTGCACAGGTGTTAAATTCAGCTTAAGACTGAATTACCGAAAGTTCTCTGCGGTCTGAATAAATAGTATTTAGGGCCTGACCCAGTATCCTTTGCAGATTATCTGTGGACTTGGGCACAGTGTCGGAAGAAATGGAGATTTTTAGTTCTATGAGCCCTTGCACGTAATAACTGATAATGGGACCAAAAGCTGTCACTCCTGGGGGTGGAGGGGATGGGGGAGACTTACCTGCTTTGGGAATCTTCCCCACGTATAGCGTCCCTTTCATTTCTCTCAAAAAGCCTATACCCATTTTACAAAGGAAGAAACACGAACTTAGATACGTCAATGCCCGCAAGACCAAGGAGGTGGCAACTGGCAGCTGAGATTCTTTCCGTAATGCAGTGCAGCAGCAGCCCTTGCTCTCCCCTGCCAGAAAGGCGCCCAGCGAGTGTGCAGGACTGTATTTTAGTCCCGCCGCAGCCCAGGCTGCAGACGCCTTCGGGGCAGCCGCCTCCCCTTCACGTGACCGGCGCCGCTGCAGAGCACGCCGGGAGCCGGCGCCCCCTCCGTGGCTGTGAGCTTCCCTGAGTGGGCAGAGGCGAGTGGGGGCGCGCGGGGGGCCCAAGGTGGGTGGGAGCCGGGATTTGAGAGAGAAGCTGGCAAAGCAAAGACCCCTGACAGAGCTGGCCCTCGCCCCACCTCCTCGTGAGGCGCCCCCTTCTGGGCGAGCGAGTGCCGAGTGCCAGGCGGTGGGAACCCGGTCTGAGGGGAGGGCAGAAGGACCGGACTCTGTTGTCTGAGTGCCAACTGTGAACAAGTCAAGTGAGCAGTGAAGTCTGGCGGGTCCCAGATCCCTGGTACAGGCTGGTTTTGGAGAGGCTGAGCCCTTCACACCCACTGTGCTGGCAGTCATTCTTTCTAATGCTTGCAGCGGTTCTCAACCTGTGGGTCGGGACCCACAGGAACCGTATTAAAGGTCCGTGGCATTAGGCAGGTTGAGAACCACCGGTTAGGGGATGGGTCTGTGTGCAATCAATTGCTAGCGATTTGTGCACATTTTCTTCTTTTATACACTCAGACATTCCTCATTCTTCCTCTTAATCATTTTCTCTCATTTTAAACATACACACTTAGCCCTTGGCAAGTGAAGTGGAATCTCGGTCCTTGTTAGACCTCAGGTGTTTAAGCTGCTGAAACGCAGGGCATATTTGGTTTAGATAGTTTACTGTTATGAAAACAAACCACCTCCTGCAGTTAAACCAGCTCGGATTTTTTCCTGGATAGGGTCCTTGTAGATTATCTTTCTGAGGAAGAAATGTTTAATTAGAAAGGAATAAAATTCTAACTCCTAGATCCCTGAGGGTTGAGAGAGCTGGGGTAAGGAACAGTTACAGAAACAGGCAGTTGCCAGGGTTATGAAGGAGGTAGGTTCTGTAGGTTTGTTCTTAAGTTGAATTTGTATGTATATAGGAATAGGTGCATTTACCTATTACCTGTAAGTGTGAGTCGTGCATCATTCTGGGACTGCCTGTAAGCATGAAAACGCCAGGGGCCAAAGTAGAATACAGTATCTCTTAGCTACCAGTGACTTTCCTTAAACTATCTTAACATTAGCACACTGTCCCTGGTTTCCCAGTTCTGACTCCCCTCTAGTCTTAGAAGTGGAAGGTACCCTGTTAATGGGTCTTCATTATCACCTGCCCAGTAAAGAGACTGCCAGGAGTTGCATTTCTTGGGTTTCTTAGAGCCGAATGATTGAATTAAATTAAATGATTGCTCACCTGATTGAATTAAATCTAAGCTTTTACTGTGCAAGTGGAGTCAACTGTCAACTGTAGGCCTAGCGCTGGTTGTTGCCTGCCTTTGTTAGCAAAAGCCACAATGGTGGCCCTAAGAAAAGGGAATACTTTTTCCATACCTCCCCATTGGGTGGGGAGAGCCATCAAGGGGGCCTTTCTCTTGGAAGAATAGTTTCCCTGCTCATTGGTGAACTTGATAAAGTTTTCTTGACTCTTTTTGTTCCCCGGCATTTTCTTTGGTATTAGGCAAGCATTTCCTGCCTTTTCTGAGCCCCTCTCAGTGTTAGGGGAGGAAGGAGGGGGGGTTTTCTGATAGGGGAACCATTGGTAAGCAGGAAATGGCTATTCTGCAGAATTGGTGGTGCTGATGGTGCTGCTGCTGGCAAGAAGTCAGAGAAGGATTCAGTCATCATGACATTGAGCTCTCAGATCACAACTGAATGGGTTAGTGAGGGCTCCTGAAGTGTGCTCATTTCAGGTCTAGTCAGTAACAGGCTTTAAGAAGAGTCTTCCTACCCCTCCTTCTCCCTGTAGGGCTGACATTTTACTCAGTGAGTCTACACAGGTCTGTGGAACTTAAGAAATGAGGTCCTTGAAGAAATGGAGAAAATCAAGCTTTTGGAGTAGGGCTGTTTTTAGTAAGATTTTAGCACTCTCTGAGCTTAGAGGAATCCTATTGGGAAGTCATTTGCAGTTGGGTTGAAATGGTACTTCCAAAAGCAAGACTTCTGGGCTTGTATAGTAGGGAGCCTCACTGCAGCTTACAGGCTGGCATCTGGTCAGAGTGCCAAAGAGCATTTGGAATTATTAGAAATGTGTTATCCTGAAGGATTAGTGCCACTGGGCAGCTGGGGCTCGTAGAAATCTTGTCCATGCCCATAAAAGCCATTTTGGATTGCCTGGTCACTGGTTTTTCATTGAAGGCATCTAGTGCTCTATATAATCTAAAATCCAGAGTCAATAGGAAATTTGCAAATGTACAGGCTATACAGGCTCCAGTACAGGCTGTTGTATCCAGGAATCAAGACAGTGTCATTAGCAGGCTGTGGGTGCCTAGTGGTGCTGAGGTCTTCAGAGATCATCCTCTAGGTCCACAAACCTAGATCCAGAATAAGATACTAGCCTTGACAAGGTCGTGAATTTCTTCTGTTGTACCCAGCATCTCTTTTTGTATTCTCCTTCTCTCTTGCTTTGTTTTGATCTCTCACTCCCTTTTCACTCTGTTCAGAATGGCAGGGCTCAGAAGGTGTTGTCCTGTGGAAGTCAGGCAGTGTAGCCTGTAGGGAGAAACAGGCTCTGGAGTCAGTCCCTGTCTAGCCAATCACTAATGTCATTTTAGGAAAGATATCTATTTTCTGCAGAAATACTTTCTGCACTGGGTTTAGGTGGGGACTTTGTGAAGTAGGGAAAGGGCCTTACATATGGTAGAACCTCTGTAAGTTGGCTGCCCAAGGCACTGTAACAAACTGGTCCACATATGGAGTGGTCAACAATGTTGTGCATGTCCGATCTGTAAAAATTAGGTCAACATAGGTGGTCAGCTATGGAGGTTTTATTGTATAAAGTAAGTGGTAATTATTGTTTTAGTTTTAGTTTAGTTTTTTTTTTTTAAATCAATAATGTTGTGCTATACTGGGTCCTATGGAGAATATCCCAGTAAGAACTATTTTCAAAGAGCTGACAGTAAAGATGATATTAATTAATGTTTATTGACTGCTTAATATGTGCCACCCATTTTTCTAAGTGCTTTAAATATTTTTGGTTTATTTAATCCTCATAATAGCCCCGAGAGGTAGGTGCTATTAGTATTTATTTTGCAGATGAACTACAGAGAGGTTAAATCACTTCTGAGTGTCAGAGAAAATTCTAGCATATGGACACTGGTGGCCTGGCTGCAGTTCTGGCTCTAGTTAGTCTCCACTGCTCTAGTACAGGCTTTTGTATCTGGGAATCAGACAGTGTCATCAATAGGCCTTGGGTGCCTGGTGGTGCTGAGGCCCTCGGAGATCGTCGTCTAGGTCCACAGCCTGAGTAGCCCTCTTGATCTGATATGACCTTCTTGTTGATATGGTAGAAAGCCAGAGCTGCTTCTGTATGGGAGGTGATGAGAGTGAGAGGGCCAGAAGGCCATGGAGAGTTCAAGGAACCCAAGGAAAACTCAAGCCATTTTTCTTGTTGCCCCTCAGTACTTCCCTAGATCCTTCCTAACAGTTGTGAGAGTTTCCTGATGAGGCTGGTTTGATACTGGTTTTCTACCTGTTTCTTAAGCTGCCTTGCTCAGTCCTCTTAATTTTAAGCAAATAGGTGCAGAGAGGGCAGCATCTTCAGATACAAGCAGAACAGCAGAGCTGGCCCTCTCCAGGCTGCTCCTGGAGACCTGCAGCAGATTAGTGAGTATGCAGCCAAGCCGGGAGCTGAGCTGTAGCCCAGCGACCTAGAGGGGAGAGGCTGCCCCATGTGCGGTGCTGCTTTCCGTAACCTAGAGGTCATGCCTGTCCTCGGCCTACTCTACCCTTGATCAGAGTTGACTTTGGAGTTGACACGTGGGGAAAGAAACTTCTATTCTTCCAACCTCTGGTGACTTAGTAACGCCTCATTTATATATAAGTAAATAAAACCTGTCACCTAGGGCTCTGTGACTTTTCTAGAGATGGTTTAGTTGGGCCCTGCTCTGAGTATGGGGAAAGGCAAAGTGAAATGTCAAGACACACACTTTCCAGTCTTACGGTTCTGAAAGGTTTATCCTTCTCTAATGGGCTCTGATTTCAGAGAGGTTTCCCATCACCTGTGCAGTCAGCATCCCTAGCTCTGCCCCTCTGATTTCAAAGGTCAGCTCTTTTCAGTCCAGAACTGATCTGTAGCTGCTATATTAGGGATCTTAAGGAGTATGTGACCTTTCTCATCTGTCACTTGAACACAAATTTCCTGAACATCCACTCTATGCCAGGCACCAGCTAGGTGCTGTGGAAACAAACATAATCAAACAGAGCTCTGCCCTTAAGGAACTGTCCAATTTGGGTGATTCTCCTTGGCCCCTTGACAGTTTTACCCATGACATTTAGGGGATAGAAAACAAGATTCTAACCGGTTGGGCAGACAAATCCAAAGCTGTCTTTCATCACATAAAGCTGTTCTTTCCCTGGGGCAGTGTCCCTCCATCTGTCTGCAGACCCCGCCTCTGGGTCTGGTGGCTCAGTGCCTGTGAGCAGCCAGCTGTAATTTGTGGCCGGGGCTGCTCCACGAGGGTTTGGCTCCTCTCGGGGACCCTTTAACACCAGATATCAGGGCACCAGATATCTGCCAGGGTAGGCCAGAGAACTATGGCTTTCCCGGGGCAGCTCTTACGTGGAGAGTTCCGTGTTCTGTGCCGAGGAACCCAGGGAATGCTGCCTCTTTCACAAGTGCCACCTGGGCCAGGTCATCAGCATCCTCACCAGTAAGTAATCACCTGCCTTCTCTAGCTCCCATAGTCACGGTGGGGAAAGGTGACTTAAATGCTCATCTAAGTGTTTGGAACTACTAAGACCCAG
>CAUYON010161117.1:0-19402 GCA_963573935.1 Arctocebus calabarensis
TTTTTATTTTTTTATTTTTTTTGAGACAGAGCCTCAAGCTTTCACCCTGGGTAGAGTCCGATGGCATCACAGCTCACAGCAACCTCCAATTCCTGGGCTCAAGCGAGTCTCCAGCCTCTGCCTCCCAAGTAGCTGGGACTACAGGCGCCCGCCACAACGCCCGGCCATTTTTTGGTTGCAGCGGTCATTGTTGTTTGGCGGGCCCAGGCTGGATTTGAACCAGCCAGCTCAGGTGTATGTGGCTGACACCTTAGCCTGTTGAGCCACAGGTGCCGAGCCGTGAGTTAGTTTTTTAAATTCACTTCACATACCTAAATAAATTTCCAATAGATTAGAGTTAAATGTTAAACATTTTGAAAGTAGGCTCAGCACCTGTAGCTCAGCAGCTAGGGCGCTGGCCACGTACACTGGGGGCTGGCAGGTTCGAACCAGTCCGGGCCTGCTAAACAGCAATGACAACTACACCCCCCAAAAATAGCTGGTCATTGTGGTGGGCGCCTATAGTTCTAGCTGCTTGGAAGGCTGAGGCAAGAGAATCGCTTAAGTCTAGGAGTTTGAGGTTGCTGTGAGCTGTGATGCACTCTACCAAGGGTGACATAATGAAACTCTGTCTCAAAAAACAAATTTTTTTTGAAAGGAGAAAATAAAAGTGAGTATTTAATCTTCATGTGGGGGTGAGTTTTCTAAATTTTATATCAGTGGGCAAAGATCTTAAAGGAAGTAAACAATAAGTGTCACTATATAACATTTTTAAATGCATAAATATCAAAAAGCTCCATAAAATAAAAATACAAAAAGCTAGAGAAAAATATTTGCAGCAAATCTGTAAGGAAAACATCCTTAATGTTAAAGGAATATTATAAATCAGAAAGAAAAGCATTAAACACAGCAATAAAAATATAAATAAAAGACACAATTCACAAAATAAATTTAAATGAACAATAAACCTGGGAAAAGGTCATCATTGATAAATAAGATACCACTTACTTTTGCCCAGCATATTAACAAAAAAAAAGTTTAATGATAATATACTCAGTGAATGCTACGATAGAAATTAGTATATTGTTTCTGGGAAGTAATCTGGCAATATTTGTCAAAAGTTTTAAGAGGTTCATACTATTTGACCAAGTAATTCCATTTCCAAAAATATATTCTAGAGAAATGGAAATATATACAAAGATTTACATATACAAAATTATACTGATATTTATAGTGAAAATTTGGATATAAACTCAATGTTCAAAAGAAAATGATTATTCCAATAAATTATGGTGAAACCAAAAGATGGAAAATGGCTTTTCAAATTAGAGATCATTAAATGAACCTGTCAACACAAAAGGAATTTATACTTGCATTATAAGGAAAAAATGTTTTAGCTATTTTGAGAAGAATGTATCAATGATTAATTTTTAATAAATGATGTCCATACAAGGAAAAATGGTGATTTCAAAGTATTTTAAATTACATAAAAATACTTGTAATTAATTGAGTTCAGTTCATTGAAATAGTGGCTATACTTTTTTTAATGGAAAATAAATGTTGGCAAGGATGTGGAGAAATTGGAATTCTCTTACCTTGCTCAGTTTTAAAATGTTGCAGCTACTTCGCAAAATACTTTAGTATTTCCTCAATAAGCATATAATTACCATTTGACCCCAGCAATTCCACTCCTAGGTATATAAATTATGCACTTTACTGGCACCTCCTGGAGAAACCAAGGGAAATTTGGCGAGAAATGAAACATATGTTCACGCAGAAACTTGTACATGAATGTTTACAGCACCTTCAAAGGGGGGAAACAGCTCATATGTTCACCAATAGATGAATGAATAAATAATTATAGTACATCCACACTACAATGGAATATTGTACATACTGTGGATGTCTAGGTGTCTTTTGTGGGACCATGGACTGACATACATGGAATACTATTAAGCCATATAAAAGGACAAAGTATTAATACATGCTACCACTTGGATAAATCTCAAAAACATTATGCTAAATGAAAAGAAGCAGACACAAAAGGTCACATATTTTATATAGGCAAATCCAGAGGGACGGAAAGCAGATTAGTGGTTGCCAGGGGATAAGGCTAAGTGATGACGGAGAGTGATTACTTATGGGGTCCAGGGTGTTCCTTTGGGATGATAGAAAAAGTTTTTAAACTAGAGAGAGTTGATATTTGTGGGTTGTCATTGTACTAAATATCATTGATTTGTTGCCCTTAAAATGGGTTGTGTTACATGAATTTCACCTCAATTTTAAAAAGACCAAACAATAAAATAAGTTCTGTTTCAGAGAGAGAGAACACAATATATCTTACAATACTAAATACCGTGCCAAGAAAACTACCCCAGACTAAAGTCTCAGACGCGACGGCCGCACTTGTTCCAGCAGAGTGAAATTGTACCAAGAAATCAATGGGAAGATGTTAACCTCTTGCTTTGAGGATGGCCACCAGGGACAAAGCCGCGTTGTGCTCTGTCTTAGCAAATAGCTGTAGATTTAAAGCTCAGTCCAAAAGAATCCACAAAATGTTGGCGCTGCAAAGGCCGAAACCGTCACCCGACCTGGATTTGCCCGGGTAAGGGTGGCTTGAGGTAGCCCTGCCAGTTGACCAAGAGCTGGAGACTGAGGCCAGAACTCTCAGCACTCCCGCACCACCAGACTATGAAGCAAGGCTTCCCAGAAGATTGAGGTCTAGGTTTGTTTCTTTGTTTCAAAACCCAGTAGTCTGCGGTGAGCAAAGGCTTTTGGACTGACAATGCAGGCCCAGGAACAGAGATGTGAAGCTGTGAGCGGGATGGGGACCTGACATAAGGTCAGTCCATCTAAACATCCACATATCCTCATTGGCAGGGAAGGGGGTCCAGACGAGACAGACGACCCTCCTCTGGCCCTGGAGAACCCATGACTCCCTGAGGGCAAGTGGACCTGTCCAAAAACTCGCGAGGAAGACCTGTGGCCTGTGCCAGGCACTGTAGGGCCGCCCTGACCCCGACCCTGCGTGGGTCTCTGGGGCCACAAGGACGCCCGCCCCTGGGCCGCACGCCATCCCTCTAGGCCTGCGGCGGAGGAACCCTCGCGGGCTGTAAGCACTTCTAGGGGCAGGAAAGCCTGTGCTCCGCGGCCTCATGCCCGGCGCGTAGCTGCCGTCTCACCTCCCCAGCCTCGGGGCCACGTCGGCGGGTCCCCGAATCACCCGACACCTGCCGGATCCTGCGCTGCCCTGACGCCTCGAGCGCTGCGTGGTCTGTGTCTGCCTTGCACTAATCGGGAAGATAAGAAGTTCTTCACGTCAGGAAATTAAGCACTTTACTGGCACCCGTGGAGAAACCGAAGGGAAATGTGGAGCAGAAACGGCGAAAGCGACCCATCCCCTTTGCAACAAGGTTCGCGCATTGCAGTCCAAGAGGGGGTGTGCGCGCCGCGCCGCTGGGGAACGCTGCGCGGGCGGCTCGCTGGGCCTTCGCCAGCTCTAGGAAACCGCTCCGACTGGCGCCGTTTTCTTAAACGCAGGGAAACGTCTGGGAAGCGCAAGTCCCTTGTTTCCTACTTTCTGGGCCAGTAACTGGTCTTTTAGCAACTTCCTTTCCTCGTTTTTCCGTATCCAGCTTCCTCTGCTCGGCTCCTGTTTCGGACCACTCCTTTACTTATGAAAAGCCCCTCAACTCCGGGGACAATCCGGACCCACTACGTATTAGAGGGCAGTAGGCAGGGCCAACACCAGCGGAGCCTTCGATAGCTCAGTTGGTAGAGCGGAGGACTGTAGTGGATGAGCTGTGGTGATCCTTAGGTCGCTGGTTCGATTCCGGCTCGAAGGACTTCGTACATTTTTAGTCTCAATTTAATCCAATTATCCCTTGGGGAAAAGGTGTGGAGTCTGCCTGTGGCTTTGCATATTAATGCTATTTAGTAAGACACATAAACTGAGTAGTATGTGCACTTTAAAGTTTAAAGCTCTCGTGCGTTAGATGCAAAGGTATAATAACGTGTTTCAAAATTAGCTTTTATTGCTATTGCTTGGGTATATTATTATGTCTTAATTTTTACATCTTCTTCGTAGTATTCTCTCCTAAATAAATATTCTAAATTATGTTGACCGCCTGGTCCCTGGACATCGCAAAACAACCTGTAAGGCAAAAGGAAGACTCCTGACAGCAGCTGGGGGATTAGCTCAAATGGTAGAGCGCTCGCTTAGCATGCGAGAGGTAGCGGGATCGATGCCCGCATCCTCCACTCGGGTTTTTTTGTCCTCTCACAGAGAACTTTTAATTGTGGTAAGGAGATTCCTCCGAACCACGGCGCGAGTGTCATTATATACGTAGGAGAGCGTTTAGCGATGATTAGCATCACATTGTGGTCTCTTATTTGGCAGGTGAGTCTCTTCCAGTGTTCGCGCTCGATCACTTTGTCTTTTCTGCCTCCCGGCAGGCAAGCCGTTAACCGTCTTGGGAGAAGCCGCTGGTAGAATTCTCCGGCAGGGTGGGCCTCTCTGCCTGGGACCCCAAACGGCACTCACCCAGGTACCCACTAACGTGCGAGGAACCCAGCGTACTGACCAATGGCAGTGAGCTTTACTGGGCGGGTAGCCAGCTGCAGCCGCGGCCAATAGGCGTGAGACTTCTTGTTTCCTGGCAGAGCGGGGTCCCGGCACCGCGGAGCTCGGGTTTTGTTTGGGTCCAGGGTGGAGGGCCCAGGTGCCGGGGCCCGAGGTGCCGCCTCGCTAGCGGGACAGGGAGCGGGACCACCGGCCCGGAGAGAGGTGAGGGGCTCTGCGTGACTGCGGGCCCCGCCAGCCCCGGCCCCGCCCCCTTCTCAGCCCCTTCGGCCTGAGCCCCTCTCGAAGGCCACCCCGCTCTGCCCCTCAGCGCGGCTTCCCTAGCCCCACCCCCGCTCCTGTGGCCTCCCCTCTCACCCAGGTCCTGCCTTCTTACTGCCCTCTGGTGTGAGTCTGTCTGGACCCTCCCCTGTAGCCCAACCCCATCCCATCCAAGGCAAGCCTGGTCAGTGGGAGGGTCCTGGAGTTGAGGGTCGAGAAGCCCCCCGAGTGGCACTCTACTAACCCATCGTTTTTAGGGGTGCCGAGAATACCCACTGCTCACCCAAAAGTGCCAGGGTAGCTTTTGCAGGGATCCAGTGCTTTCAGGGCTTGGGAGGGGGTCCATGCCCGAACTGGAATTAAGCCACAGTTGCTGGGTGAACAGGTGGCATATGCTCAGTTTACTTTGGCTTGGCAAAGTTCACCCTTTTCTGGTAGGCATAGAGTAGGGCAAAACATTGAAGAATAAGCCCTTCCAGGGCTCTTAGGGGGGAACAGCAACAGAATATAGTCAGTACTTGTGAGGACAAAGAGGAAGCTACCCATTTAAACTTAGAAGTTGGTTCTCTTTACCTGGTACAGGAGAGTGCAGAACCAATCTAGGAAAGAGATCCATAATGGCCCATCTCTAAAGATGGCTATGAGTTGAGTGTATCTTGGCTTGGGAAAACTGACCTCTATGATTATATTCTCTAACCTTAGAGCTGCAAAGAGGTTTATTCCAGTTTAGTGTTTCTCAACATAGTTAAGCTAGTGAGTATTTGATTTGGGAACAGCCAAGATGTAGTAAAATAGTCTCTAAGTCAGTTATGATCCTTAGTATGAATGACAAAGTGCTGCTTTCTCTGCACTTGGAGGAAGGCCACTTGGTTTTCTGTGGGGGAGAGAGCCTTTTGCTTTGTGGGACACTCCCTAAGAATAGCCTTCAATTATCCAGATGTCCAAATACTTGTTTCTGTTTTTTTTACCTTTCTTTCTTATCCCTACCCTCATTTTTCCCCAGCTCTCAGGGCCAGAGTGGAGCAGGAGGATGCTTTCCCAGCTCCACCATGGAGCTGCGCTGTGGGGGATTGCTGTTCAGTTCACGCTTTGATTCAGGGAACCTAGCCCATGTGGAGAAGGTGGAATCTCTGTCTAGTGATGGGGAAGGGGTAGGAAGTGGGGCATCAGCCCCTGTCAGTGGCATTGCCTCTTTCCCTGACTATGAATTCAATGTGTGGACCCGACCAGACTGTGCGGAAACGGAATTTGAGAATGGGAACAGGTATGAGGAAAGAAATGGAGGGTGGGAGGAGGAAAAGAGAGGGAACATCCAGGTCCCCAATCCCATGGCTCAGCCCTTTGACTTGCTTTTTCATATCAGTAACCTGCTTTTCCTCTTTTGACCTCTGCCTCCTCCTTCTCTTCTTGCTAAATGCGCTTTCTCAATTTGTCTTGCTCCAGCTCTCCCACGGGTTCTATCTCTAACCCTCCCATAGATAATGGTCCACTCTTCCACTCTGGCCCTCAGGTCATGGTTCTACTTCAGTGTCCGGGGAGGAGCTCCAGGAAAACTCATCAAGATCAACATTATGAACATGAACAAGCAAAGCAAGCTATATTCCCAGGGCATGTCCCCCTTTGTGCGCACATTGCCTACCCGGCCACGCTGGGAACGCATTCGAGACCGGCCCACTTTCGAGGTAAGTTTCCCCTGGGGAGAAAAGAAAGACTTGGATGCAAAAAGTAGAGAGGAAAGTAAGGAGGAGTTTATCTTTGATACAGAGTGTGGGGCAGACGGGACACCAGGGTTTGGTTTTAACTTTCTATTCATTGTTAGCCAGAGTCCAAGATGAGCCCCTGCCTCAGGAAGCTTAGCAGGATATGGTTGTCACATGGAAAGTATCAGAGGGAGGGAAGTTGGCAAAGGTGATAGGATGTGAAGTCAGTTCCTGGTTGCCCCAGTAGGACCTTAGTTATGACACTGGTGACATTGCCTTTCCCTCTTCCTCTTCTGCTCCTCAGATGACAGAGACACAGTTTGTGTTATCCTTTGTACACCGTTTTGTGGAGGGCCGTGGGGCCACTACCTTCTTTGCCTTCTGCTACCCCTTCTCCTACAGTGACTGCCAGGATTTGCTACACCAGCTAGACCAGCGCTTTACAGAGAACCACCCTACCCATACCAGGTGCCATCCCCATTCTTTCTGTTGCCTCACAATCCTGGATCATATAGCACCTCTGCTACTCTGGATTCTGCCCTAAGAGCTCCGAACCACAACTTCCTTTGTCTTTTCTCTGTACAGGATATGGGACTTTAGGTGCCCTTGAAAAATATATTTCTGTGTAGCCATGTTCTCAACATATGTCCACCTTCACTCCACTCTTTTCATCTGCCCAGTTCATGCCTCTTACTATCCTAGCTCCCATCAATTATCCAGAATTTAGCCAACAATACTGTTGCTCAGCACACCTTTTTTATCTGCCTGCACAGAGGGCAGTTCTTTATGTCTACACAAAGTAAGTTCACCCTGTCCTGTCCTCTACATTCTGGCAGTGCAAACCCACCTAAGTCCTTAGCCTCTAAAAGTGAGGAACTATAAGACTCCAAAGGTTAGCATAAAGGACCAGATTTTATAAATCCTGAAGTGATGGCAAGGCCCACCCTTTGCTAGGACTTTAGGGACTTCTGCCTTACTGTTGGTTATCCCTGTAGCCCCCTGGACACCATCTATTACCACCGGGAGCTCCTTTGCTATTCTCTGGATGGACTTCGTGTAGATCTACTAACAATCACTTCGTGCCATGGGCTTCGAGAAGATAGAGAGCCCCGTCTAGAGCAGCTATTTCCTGATACCAGCACCCCACGACCATTCTGTTTCACAGGCAAGAGGGTGAGTGGGAATAGCATATAAGTAGTTCTTTGGCTTTTCTCTAGCTTCGGGCACTGCTGATAGCTTAAGGCTATGTTGTCTTTAGGCATCTTTGACACAGTTTTGGCCTGCAATTTGAGGCAAAGGGTGATGGCTCTGCAGACTAATCCTGAGGCAGTGGCTATTCCTACCTCATCTGTGCCCGTCCTCCACCTACTGTCAGAGTAGGACAATAGAGTAACCTAATGTCTGCTCTCTTCTCCACCTCAGATATTCTTCTTAAGCAGTAGGGTACACCCTGGAGAGACTCCATCTAGCTTTGTCTTCAATGGCTTTCTGGACTTCATCCTTCGACCTGATGACCCACGGGCCCAAACCCTACGTCGCCTTTTTGTCTTTAAGCTGATTCCTATGTTGAACCCTGATGGCGTGGTCCGGGGCCATTACCGGTAAGTGTGGGCTGTTCCCAGTCCCCCTCATGCACTGCATCTCAATGAAATACTGTCAGCCTTCTACCTTCTCCTGTGTTCCCAATCCTCTTGTACCTAACAAGTGACCTGAGAAGGCAGATCACACCCATGATTGTAGGCCCATCTAAGTAGAGAAAGCTATCCTTAGGTTTCTACGTAGGGGTGACAGCAGATCAAAGAGTGGGCCTGACATCAAATCTTTCTTAAGGCAACTTCAGCTTCTCATTTGATAAATCAGTCTCCCTCTAGCTCCCTTTCATCTACTCTAAGGTGTCTCCGCTGCCCAGTCTTCAAGACCCTGTTTCAGTCCTTGTTTTCCTATAGCACAGACTCACGTGGAGTGAATCTGAACCGTCAGTACCTGAAGCCTGATGCCGTCCTGCACCCAGCCATCTATGGGGCTAAAGCTGTGCTTCTTTACCACCATGTGCATTCTCGTCTGAACTCCCAGAGTCCTACTGAGCACCAGCTCAGTCCCCGTCTCCCTTGTGATTCTCCTCTTTCTGACCTTGAGAAAGCCAACAATCTCCAAAATGAAGCTCACCTTGGGTGCTCATCTGATGAGGGTAACCCTGAGGACTGGACCCAGACAGAGTCAACCGAACAGAAGCCCGACAGTGTATGGATTATGCCACAACAGTCTACTGAGCTTGAGGGTCCAGCCCCTGATACCATCCCCCCCAAAGAAAGTGGGGTTGCTTACTATGTGGACCTACATGGACATGCTTCCAAAAGGGGCTGCTTCATGTATGGAAACAGCTTTAGTGATGAGAGCACCCAGGTAGGAGTTCTACAAATGTCATATAAGTCTGGGAAGTGTTGCAGGGAGTTAATGGTTAGGGCACGAATAGCAGTACAGTAGCCTTCCTCTGAGATTTGAAGGGCCAAGAAGAGATGGCATAGGGACTTGTGCCCTAGTCATTACATCATGACCTTTTAGTGGGGGTTAAGCTATCTGCATCATAGCCTTTGCTAGAGCTTAGCAATCCAGGGGAGAAGGAAAATTTTGCATTATTGAAGGGAAGAAGCTAAGAGCTTAAAAGGTGGGTGGTATTGCTTCCCGATACATAGAAATAATGTATAAGAATGAGAATTCAAGAAATGATTCCTACTGGATGGTTGTGACAGTATCTGCTGTGTCCCATGCTTGCCATCTCTTCCTTGCCCCTTGTCTTTTTTCTCTTTTGCTCTCTCTGAATTGGCTTTTTCCTCCCCAAACAGGTAGAAAACATGCTATATCCAAAGCTCATCTCCTTGAACTCAGCCCACTTCGACTTCCAGGGCTGCAATTTCTCAGAGAAGAACATGTATGCCCGAGACCGTAGAGATGGCCAGTCTAAAGAGGGAAGCGGCCGTGTTGCAATCTACAAAGCCTCAGGGATAATTCACAGGTTGGGTGGAAACTGGGACTTCCCTAAAGAAAACAACACCTAGTCCAGGTTGTTTAGAGGCTGGGGACTGCCTAAATTTTCTCCAAAAACAGCCTCACAGTTAGCATGTTGTCTTTTGTCTAGGAATCTATACTTTGTTGGGACCTCACAGATATATGGTATATTGCCAAAGTCAATTGTGAAGTTGCCAGGGATTATAAGCACTTTCTATTTGTGTTCTCTTTTTTCCAAGTGATTACCTTCTTAAACTATCTTAAGTGCTGCTGTATCTATTCAGGCAAGATACTGATAAAGGTCTCTGTGTCTCAGCTATACACTTGAATGCAACTACAACACTGGACGCTCAGTAAACAGCATCCCTGCTGCCTGCCACGACAATGGGCGTGCCAGCCCTCCTCCCCCGCCAGCTTTCCCCTCCAGATACACTGTGGAACTATTTGAGCAGGTATGAACACATGGGATAAGTGGAAAAGGGGAAACCTCCAAGTCTAGAAAAGCCTTAACTCCTGCTGCCTGACTCTACGGTCCTATGAAGAAATGCTCACCTCTATCGTAATCACTACTCTGATTACTTCCCTCAGTAACAGGAGCATGAGTCTGACAATAAAGGTATTGAGAGGATGAATAGGTACTATTTCTGACTCTACACCACAGAAAATCCCCTAGTACATCTGACTTAGATTCTTTGCCCCAAGCTTGTCTTCCTCATTCTATCAGGTTTACTTAGTCCTGGGCTCAAAAGTACCCCCACTGCAGTGGTCTTGATGACTTCCATTATCCTGATACATATAAGAGTAGAAAAAGCTGCAGGTTATGGAAGAGACCAAAACCCATTCTTTAGCTGGGAGAATTCCTTCATGTACCAGACAGAAAGCACACCTGCTTTCTGTTCATGATGGATGAGGGCTCTAAATACCCTGAACACAAAGGTTAGGGTACCCATTGAGCAAATGTTACCCCTGGCCTCTCCTTACCTGTACTGTGCACCCCACTCCCGCATGGCAGCACTGGACTGAAGGACCAAGATGCTAAATCAGACTGGATTTCTCCACAGGTGGGACGAGCTATGGCCATCGCAGCTTTGGATATGGCAGAGTGTAATCCTTGGCCCCGGATTGTGCTGTCAGAGCACAGCAGTCTCACTAACCTACGGGCCTGGATGCTAAAACATGTGCGCAACAGCCGAGGTCTAAGCAACTCTACAAATGTGGGTATTAACAAGAAGAAAGGCTCTCGGACTCCACCCAGAAGTCACAAGTAAGACCAACAGGAGGGGAGGGAGAAAGAATAGGAAAGTGGAACAGGGCTTTAGAGCTAGGAGTTCCCAGGGATTTTTGTCTTCTTTCCCTTCTCCTAAAAGTACCAGGTGGTGAATATTTTCAGGATAAACTAAAATTAGTAAGATTTGTTCATATTTTGAGACTAAAATCCTCTTCCCTTTCCCCTGAAGCTACATACTTCTAAGATATCTGAAAAGCAGGATAGGGGACTCCTTGCTCCAGAGCCCTGTATAAGATCAAATATAATTGTGGGGAGGGGAGTGGGCTAGGCAGGCCTCAGCTTCCAGTGGGTGTAACTCACTGACTGAAGGGAATTCAAAGGCCATGCTGAGGCAGTAAGGAAGAAATTCATTGGAGAGAAAGCCGCTCAAGGATGGCCTTCTGAAATTACTGATATCTCCTATATTAAATACCTCATTCATGGACATGAATTCCTCACTTCTCCCTTGAATGGGTCCCTATGCCTTTTGCCTCAGAGGTGAAGATTCATTGAGCATCAGACCATGGGAAAAGCCTTGGGACAAAAGCTTCCTGGCCCAGGGTTAACTGGCATCTGCTTCTTTGCAGTGGATTGCCCATTTCCTGCTCTGAAAACACCTTGAACCGGGCACGAAGCTTTAGCACTGGCACAAGTGCTGGTGGTAGCAGCAGCAGCCAACAAAATTCTCCACAGATAAAGAACTCCCCCAGCTTTCCTTTCCATGGCAGTCGGCCTGCAGGGCTGCCAGGCCTGGGTTCTAGCACCCAAAAGGTCAGCCACCGGGTGCTGGGCCCTGTCAGAGGTAAGCCAGTCTGGGAACCCCTGCAACATGTGTTTAGTTGTTTGGGGCATTGCTGGGGGAAGTGAGAGCTTGAAGATACACACTTGGCCTGGGACCAAGGGGTGAATCAATAAAATTAGTTTGTAGCAGAATCTACAGCCTCTCCTGCAACCTGGTGTTCCTTGCGGCATGACTTTGGAGCGGTATTGTATGTGTCCACAGGTGGGAGTCCTGGGTATCTTTTGCTTTGGCACATGGTAGGAGACAGGGAAGTTTCTAAGGATGAAACTCTAGCTGAAGCAATGCCAAATAGATACATGGAGCCTCCACATCAAGGACAATGTCATTCTGTCTTCTTGGGGGCCCTATAAGGTGGGGACAGTGTAAGAGTATATTCTCAGAATCCAAATTACAGCACTGTAGAATGATGGGGAATCTTATCCATGGTGTCCATGGGCTGAAATTGTTCCTGGCTTCAGAGCTTATTCAGAATATGATAGTGGAAGGATTCCATCTCTTCTAAAGAAAAATGAAATAACTGCAGACAGCTTCTATGTATTCTAGGCATACAGTGTAATAATAGGCCTTTCCAGTAGTAGGCACAGTGCTCAAATGTGCACTAGTACCCCTCAGTTTTGCTTAATGAGACCCTTGACCCTGATACAAGATTCTGGGTCAAAATTATATACCAGAAACAGATGGGCTTTTAGGGAAAAAAGACAAGAAAGTAACAGGAGTAACCTGGATTGTGGAAGGGGAGAGATTATTATAGTGCCACTTCTGTGGAAATAAATCACAGTTCAATACTGGACTGGCTTCTAGGTTACGGAAATCCCACCAAAGTATGGAGGCTTGTAATCTGAAATTGAGAGCATGGCTGGTCTTCCAGCTGTACTTATCCTTGTTAGCATTTCCCAACTTGCAATAAAACTGACTGTGCTAGTTCTAAAAGCCATAGAGCAGAAAGCAATGGTTCTTACCAGCTTTGACCATTGAGGTGGTCTATTATGCAACCTGGTTGTCTGTGCTTGTATTCCAAGCCCATTCTTTGAGACTATGTCTTCACTTCAAATAGAGTATTTAATAACAATGCCTCATATTTAAATAGCATTTAACAGTGAAAAAAAGACGGTATCATGTATATAATTTCATTTAATCCTCACAAGGACCCTGTGGGATAGATTGTTTCCATTTTTCTGATTAAGAAACTGAAGCTGTTTAAGATTGGCTTGTCCAAGATTGCACAGCTGTTAAGTTATTCAAATTTATGTCTTTTCATGCTCCAGCATATCTAGTTTCTCATATCAAATCTAGATAAAGTTTTTCTATTTCTTTTTTGGTCAGCTTCTCCTAGCTCTTAACTCAATAGTTCTTGGGAATTCCTTCCTCAGCACCACAAATTTTCCTTCTCTGACTAAAAAGGTTAATAGCAAAGACCCTTTTTTAGGTTGTTACTGGGGCAGTTCTTAATAGCCTAGTAACATCCTCCCTGCCTCTCCCAGTGGAAAAATGCTGCATTGAATTCCTACAGGTGAAGAATATTCTGTTTCTGTTATTTCCATAGATAAATAATAGAAAATATACATAGTCAGTACTAAGTAATTTCTGGTTCATTGACTTGAAACTTAATAGGGGAAAATGAGACAGTAAATATATCACAAAGCACACATACTCTATAAACAGCCAGGGGACTTGGGAAGCTCTTGTAGTAGATAATCGTAAGAGTAATTATCCTTCTTAGCATTTACCACCACTAAAAAGTGGTCAGCTAAGAAATAGTTTTGAAGAATGGATAGTATATGGTTTGACAAAGACATTCCAGAAACGAGAAATGACAGCCAGGAACAAAGCTGGTAGGTAGAGAAAACAAAAAGGCATATTTACATAACTGATGTGCAAAAGACCAAGCCTTTCACCAGGAAATTAGGTAAAGAGAGGTGAGAAGTTGTTGAAATATTTTGAGAGCAAGGATTAAGAATTAAATGAGATGTGATAACAGTTGTATGCTTCTAAGAATGGAAACAAAAGTAAGAGACTTTCTGTGAAATGTACTTATTGGACAGGAAAGGGAGGTAGGAGCTTTGCAGTAGTTTACACATGAGATGACTACAGCCTGTAGTCAGGGCCTGGAAAGGAGATATATAAATACAAGTATTAGAAATAGAAGTGGCAGAGAGAGAAATTAAAGGGCTTCAAGTCTACAAGCTAAGGGAAAAAGTCATGGTGACATTAAGACATTTGTTGGAAAAGAAGGTGATAGTTACCTATTTTAGACATGCTTGGATGTCATGGGCTCTCTATAAGGAGATGCCCTGCAGGTAAAAGGACAGAACTATAGAAAAGGCCAGATGACAGGTATGGAGATCTAAGAGTCATCCACATGCAGGTAAAACATACTGAAAGAAGGTATGTTCCTCAGGTGAATGAGTTTAAAAGCAGGAAAAGAGCTGGCTTGAGTACAGACACCCTGGGACTTTCATAAATATTTGTAAGGATTAGGAAACTATGCCTCTAAAGTCAAGGGGTCAAAATGAGGGTTACTACTACTACTAATAATAATAAACAAAAATACCTTAAGGAGTTGAAAGGTGAGTTCCAGGAATCTTGACCCTTATGTTCCCCTGGGCATTTGCTGGTACTGATTTTTGCAGCTTCATTTCTTTTTTTTTTTTTTTTTTTTTTTTTTTGAGACAGAACCTCAAGCTGTCACCCTGGGTAGAGGGCTGTGGCATCACAGCTCACAGCAACCTCCAACTCCTGGGCTCAAGCGACTCTCTTGCCTCACCCTCCCAAGTAGCTGGGACTACAGTGCCCGCCACAACGCTCGGCTAATTTTTGGTTGCAGTTCCTCCGGGGCTGGGTTTGAACCCGCCACCTTCATTATATGGGGCCGGCGCCCTACCCACTGAGCCAGAGGTGCCGCCCTACTTTTTTTTTTTTTTTTTTACAAAGTCAGTTATTTATTAAAATTATGTTTACCCCCCAAAATTTTTTTGTTTACTCATCTTTCATAATATCATATTTATCATTCTATCAGAAGCAGAATTTTTGTACAGCTTTTCTTCCCCCCAGGAGCCAAGAGGACTATCCAACTGCATCTGAAAACTCTTGTTGCTACTTTAGCGCTCTCCCTAAAGCTTAAAATAAAATTAACTTAATAGGTGGATGCCTTCGTACTACTGGGGAGAGGGAGGGTAGGATATATATTTCACTGCTCTTCTGTTTATGTCCCTACTGCTTCCGTGACAAATCTGTTCTAAATCATTCTACTTGCCTTCACTTTTCTTGATACAAAATCTCTGGAACTGATTCAGGTGAGCTTCTTGCTTAGGTTTGTTATAGAGAAAGCATTTTTCTTGATTAAAAATGGTCTCTTTGCTCAGCAGATTCTGTTCTCCAGGACTACCATTTTTCAAGCAAAGCATGTGACACTCATCTCATTCAAGTTAGAGTATTTCTCTTGCTTTATCTCTTTACAGATTAAGGTCCAATTATAAGAATTTTTACTGATCTGCCTGGAATAATGCTCTGTGTTTCTTAACTCTATCTAGATTTTGTTTTAGAATAGTATGATTTTTATCACCATAGTATGCTATACAAAATAGCCTACAATCAAATTTAATTAATTCCTCAAATGAGTTGATCCACAATCAGGGAGGGTAAAAGACCCTACTCTTATAACCATTTAACTGGATACTTTGAGCATGTCCAAAAACCATTAATTAAACATTCCAAAGGAAGAAATAAAAAGCAGTTTTTGTTTTTGTTTTGTTTTTTTCTAAATCAAAACTGAGCAAAAGAGAGAGGAGTCTAGTTAATATAACAGCATGTGGGTAGATTCTGCTCAGGGTACAGTAATACTACCATCCACATTTTAATCAACAGAATTCACACTGATCAGTGTTATTACAGTGAATGCTAATTAAACGTACCATGCCTTGACACCCAAAATAGAGTGTTACCAAATTCAACCTCAAGTAGCAGGGATCCAATTCTTCTGAAAGCTACAATTTGCACAAAAGCTCACTCAATAAGAAATGTGTTTTTCAGCTGTTTTCCCACAACATAACAATAAATAGAAACAGACCTGGGAAGCAGCAAGGCCATTAAGAATAACAAATCAAAGATGATGTCCTAGCTACATAACAATTTGCAAGAAGAAATTAATGGTCTAGGAGTCAAGATACCTGGGTCCCCATTCTAGCTCTGTGAACAGTTAGGAGTGTGATCTTGAACAAATTACATATCTAGCAAAGCATCATTTTTCCACATGTAAATGACAGAATTTGGCAAAATGATACAAATTTCCTTCTAGGAGCAACTTATATGAATTTTTAAAAATAATATACGATAAGTGCTTTGTCAGTGGCAGAGGGCTACGTGAATGAAAGTCATTATCATGATCATACTTTAATACCATGTCTGAATTGGGGCAATGAAAGATGGAAAAAGATGCCTGGAAACATTCCAGAATCAAGCAACTACTTCCCACTTTCCTCTTTAAAAACTCCAAATCTCTTTTCCTGGTAGCATGTGAAGGATTAATGTTGAAAAGGTTCTTATTGATATGAAAGTAATTTTCTTTTCTGCTTTTCTTGTAGTAGTTAATGAAGGGTTAAAGTTGGGAATAAGAGTTTCAAGAGTTCAATGGGAGGCAGTTATAAAAGGAACAGGCTACTGCTAAATAAACTAGTGGTTCTCATTGTTGAAGACATATTATAATCAACTGAGGGTTTTACAAGGTATGAAGTCAGAAGTTCAAAAGTTTTGGGGACAGCGTCAAACATCTGCATTTTTGAAAGATAAAAATATTGACTTCAAAGGCAGAATAAATAGTGCCAGGTGGAAAGAAAAATATCCCAATCAAAAGGACAATTGGAGAGGAAGCCATGCCTCGCCAACTTGCATCTTTTTCCAAAGTGCAAAGAGCAGAGAAAAACTCCCTAGCAAAAGATATTTTCTTCAATGCACAAAGAATTTACAGAAAAGAGAAAAGTGTTTAGGGAAACAAATAAGGCTTTCTCCCTGAAAAAAAGTCTATAGTATACCCTGCCTACCCAGACTGCTCAAAGTACTTTAGTTGTAGTAGGTATGAATTATCTCATGAGTCTTATCTCAAAAATATCTTCAGACAAATGCTATTTTCTACACATTGTGAGAAAATAGAACTAAAAATCTTTACTTCATTTTACATGTACAAAAAAAAGTTAAGATATTAATTCCCTTAAGAAAGACCTTGGATATTCCTAGGATGAATTTTCAATGGTAGCCCATCTGTAAAATAAACTTCTTTTTGAGAAAAGTAAACGTACCCTAATTAGACTGCATAATCTATCACATTCTTCTTCTTTAAATTAAGAGATGTTGACATTGACGACGAGGTTTCCAGTTTTGGAAGTACAGCTAGGATGGTCCTGACAATCATATCCCATCGATCAAATGAGACCGGATAAGGAAGAACATGGGTGATACAGAAGGTACATCTCCAGGGACCAGAAATTGATTACAGTCCTCGTAAGCAGTGACATAAAAAAACAAATGGTTCAGGGTTCAAAATGCCTGGATTATAGTCTCAGCAATAACATGTTCTGGCTGTGTGACTTCGGGTAAGATGAGCCTGTCTTGCCTTAGGATGTAATCTAGCTCTGATGATCTAGAATCCCGTGAAATTACGATGCTGACATACACAAGGACCTCGCTTACACTTCTAGGAGCTTAGCTTTGGTTCAAAGAAGTCTTGGATAAAAATTTAAACGTCTAGTTATAAACCTTCCTCTCTTGCTGCAATTTGAAGGAACATTTGCTGCTCTATTTCTCTGCCTCACAAGCAGCCAACATTTTTTTTCTCCAAATTATGCTTCCCCTCCCTGCCCAATCTCTGATTGCTATATGTTTATCCTAGTATATCTTGACTGTTTCTATTTCCATTCCATTTTGTACAGGAGGACTAACTTCTGTCTTGATGAATGAATCTCCTGAGAGAAGCAATCCATTTTTATAAACATTATGAGAAGGTATTTCCTACTCAAAATAGAAAGCTGACATTTCTATGTCTTTCTGTCTGTATTTATGGATTGACTTAAGCATAAAAGCACGTAAAGAAGAGATGGGGTCTTGAAAGAGGGTAAAGAGAAAAGGGTTAGAGAAAGGAGGGGAAAGAAGGAGAAAGCAGAGGAAAGGAGGTAGAAACCAAAAATACAAAGGAAATCATCCACCAGCGCAGGGAGTACATTACACCATCTTATTACCTGAATCAGCACCACATCAAAATTTTCCCTTGTTAAGAAAATGTGACAAAAGAATCAAAAGAGCAAATAAGCAAAAATATATTCCTAAAAATAACACTCACTTAAGAAATTCATCAAGAATTTGGAAAACTCAAGCTTAAACAATTTCAACCATTTGGCAACAATACTAAATTACATTAATGCCATTAGAATAAATGGCTACATTATACTGTTGCTCAGAAGTGTTTCTTTGACCTCTGAGTACCAGATGCCCTCACTTACCACTGTTGCTCTGGATTTTAGAGAGTGACCCTTTGACTCTTCTGATGACAAGAAAGATGACAGTTGGTTTAAGATGACTCAGAAGGCATTCACCAAAAAAAAAAAAAAAAAATCAAGGACACTTCTGGACATAATTGACCACAAAGATACTTACCATGATAGCATGATATTGTGTTTCTAACATACTCTGGAATAATATATAGGTAACATTCAAAAGTCTTTGGTGTCTGTTGCCACATTCTAAACCCTTAGCTTACCTCTCATATGACAAATGTGCGATCAAATTGGATGAAACAGAATATGTCCACTGCCACTTACAGGAACACAACTTGAAACATACAACTCTAAAACTCAGGCAGGGCATAGTGGCTCATGCCTGTAATCCTAGCACTCTGGGAGGCCAAGACGGGCAGATGCCTTCAGCTCAGGAGTTCAAGACCACCCTAAGCAAGAGTGAGATCCCATCTCTACTAAAAACAGAACAAATTAGCCACATGTAGTGGTGAGCACTTGCACTCCCAGCTACATAAGAAACAACATAAAGAAACAGGATTGGGGCTCAGCGCCTGTGGCTCAGCAGTCTAAGGCGCTGGCCATGTAAACCTGAGCTGACGGGTTTGAATCCAGCCTGGGCCCGCCAACTAACAATGACAGCTGCAACCCAAACAAAAATAGCCAGGTGTTGTAGCGGGTGCCTGTAGTCCCAGCTACTTGGGAGGCAGAGGCAGGAGACTCGCTTGAGCCCAGGAATTGGAGGTTGCTGTGAGCTGTAATGCCACGACACTCTACCCAGGGCGACAGCTTGAGGCTCTGTCTCAAAAAAAAAAAACAGATTATTGATACATGACGCCTTTCCAAAAGGTTATGGTAATTTACACTGCCAGCAGCTGGATAAGGTGTCCTCTGTGCCTCTGAGATGGTCTCTACTGGTCTCTGCTCTGGAATTCACACCCTGTGTGCGCCCCTTTAGTTGATCTATGTGGTCAGTAACATAGGGCAGAAGTGATGGTATGTTACCTTTTTCAGAGTAAGATATAAAAAAGATTGTGGGCTCAGTGCCTGTGGCTCAACAGGCTAAGGTGCCAGCCATGTACTCCTGAGCTGGAGGGTTCGAAACCAGCCTGGGCCCACCAAATGACGACGGCTGCAACCAAAAAATGGCCAGGCGTTGTGGTGGGCGCCTGTAGTCCCAGATACTTGGGAAGCAGAGGCAGGAGACTCGCTTGAGCCCAGGAATTGGAGGTTGCTGTGAGCTGTGATGCCACAGCACTCTATCCAGGGTGACAGCTTGAGGCTCTGTCTCAAAAAAAAAAAAAA
>CAUYON010161125.1:0-24927 GCA_963573935.1 Arctocebus calabarensis
AAATCCTTGTTTTCTCAGCCAACATGTATTCTTTAAAAAAGAAAGACAAGAAGAAAGGAAGGAGAGAGAGGAGGGAGGGAAGGAGGGAAGGAAGGACGGAAGGAAGGAAGGAAGGAAGGACGGAAGGAAGGACGGACGGAAGGAAGGACGGACGGCTGGAAGGACGGAAGGGCGGGAGGGAGAGACTCAGGATAATTTTTTTGTAGTGACTAGAGGATGAAATGAGAGATTAGATTGTTAACAGTAATTCTAAACATGGATCATTCACTGGAAAATGAACTAATGGAGAGACCGAGAGCATAGAGAACAAATAGAAAATAAAAGAAAAAGATTTTCAAGGATTGCGACTGCCAGTGTCTATTTGGCAGCATATTTTCCTAAGCTTCTAAAAGAAGATGAAGTCAGTTTTGTTTTTATTTTTCCATCACAGCTATTCCTGAGCCTTCCTCACTGGGTTAATAGGTTGTAATGAATACACGGGAGCATTTCTATAAACATTAACCTTCTGAGAATTTCTCTGGGTTCTGTGTTCTCTTGACCGACCTGTGTCAGCCCTGAATATGGTGCACCTCTCACGGACACTGTCATCATCAAAACATCAGCTTAAACATAGACCTAAAAGACCTTAAACATAGACCTAAGACCTGAAATGTTTGAACCCTCACATCAATCTGAAATTACAAAAAGAAAAAGAAATACAAAGAACCTTATTGATAAAAAAAAGACTAGGAAAAAGGGGGGGAAGGCTAGAGTTTCAGTCTTAGAGTAAAACATCTGGGCTCCAACCTTGATAGCTGATGGTGGAGAGCAAATTACTCTTCCTTGTGTCTCAGTTTCTTCGCCTATAAAATGGGAAGAATACTAATATTCCTTGCCAACATAAAGGGATAGTGAAGATGGAAAGGGTTATTGAAGTGCTTAGAGTTCCAGACAGTACAGGCTCCCTATTGACTTTTATTGTTACTATCACACGGGAAGGGAAGGATGATTTTGCTCCTCCCATTTTCTCTCCAGTCCACTCTGACCAGGCTTCTCCACTACAATTGCTCCTATCAAAATCAGCAGCCAAGGTCAGCTTGGAATCCTCCTCTTATTGACATGTGAACACACTGGGCACTGTGGTCATCCCATCCTTACAATGTTTGCCTCCCCTACTCCCAGGTCACCACACTCCTTGTTGTCTCTACTTTCTCCTTCCTCTGTCGCCTTTTCGGTTCTGTCTCATGTAACTCTGAGCCTCTCAGGGCTCAGTAAGCGGACCTGGTCTAGTTTCTACATCTGCTTATCCTAAGTTATCCCATCTCATGGCTCTAACTATCATCTACCTGCTGATATCTTCCAGGTCGTACCCTTGAACTCCAAAACTAGACATCCCACATGCAACATGCCCCAAACCTGCCCCTCAGGAAATAGCAACTCTTACCTTACAGTTATTTGGGACAGAAACCTTGAGGTATCTTGATTTCTCTACCTTCAAGAATATCCACATACTTACCACCTAACCTGGGGCTACAGCCTCTGCCATTCTTGCTGGGTTCATGGCAGGCACCCCTTAATGTTCTCCCCACTTTCATCCTTGTTTCTCTTTGGTCTGTTTTAAACATGTCAGCCAAAGTTACCCCTTAATGTAAAGAAGAGATTTCAAGCCTCTTAAAATCTTCTACGGTCTCCTCATTTTATCAAGAGGAAATTCCACAGTCCTTTCCACTTCCCCCAGGCCCTTTCCTAATGCCATCTTCTTTTCCTGTCCCTCCCATTCACTCTGCTCCATTTTCTTGAACTCAGCAGACAGCACTCCTCATTCTTTGCCCCTGCCTAGGCTGTTGTTCCCTGGGCCACGTGCATGGTCCACAATTTCACTTCCTCTAGAACTTTACTCAAACTATACTTTTTCTCTGAGTCTTTCCCTGACTGCTCTGTCTCAAATTACAGTGGCTCCCTTCCCGCCACTGGTTTCCTCTTTTCTACTTTTTATTCCTTGGCACTTATCACTACCTATAATACTGTATATCTCATTTATCTTGTTTATTCTTTGTTCCTTGACTAGATTTCAAGATCCATGAAGGGAGAAAGTGTGCCTGTTTTGTTTAATATTGAATCTCCAGCATCTAGAATAATTCCTGGCATATAGTGGGCAATCAAAAAATGTGTGAGAAATGAATTAATTCTTCCACTGGGGCACTTCTAAATATTGGTAAGGTCAATCTCATGGTGGAAAGTAGTGGAAATACACAAGGGAAACACGGTCTTTTTTTATGAGCTGATTTGTGCCACCCCAAAATTTACATGTAGAGTCCTAATCTCCAATGTGACTATATTTGGAGGTGGGACCTTCAAGGAGGTAATGAAGGTTAAATGAGTTTGTAAGGGCAGGGGCCCTAATTCAGTGTGCCTGGTGACCTCATAAGAAGAGGGAGAGATACCAGAGATGTACGAGCACAGAGAAAAGGCCATGTGAGGATACAATAGGAAGGCTGCCATCCACACACCCGGGAGAGAGGCCCAGGAGGAACCAAGCATGCAAGCAGCTGGATCTGGGACTTCCAGCCTCAAGAGACATGAGAAAGCAAACTCATGGTGTTTAGTGCACCTGTCCTGTGGCATTTTGTTATTGCAATGCTATCAGACTAATACAGGTTGTGCAACATAGATACAGAAAACCACACAAAACAAATGTATACATTAATAAGTTTCTTATAAAGCCAACACCTTATAACCACCCTGCAGGTAAAGAAATAGAACTTTGGCTTTTATAGAAATCATTTCCTTGGGTTTCTTTACCAAAGAAAAATTCCCAGGCATTTCAGTTTAGACTTGCCTATTTTTAAAACCTGATGAGCTCTTAAGTTTCCTTTCATCTACAATTCCCCGATAGTTTTCTTTTCTTTAATATATCTGCTGAAGTACCCAGGTCACTTGTCCTGTAGAGTTTCCCCCAGTTTGCACACAAAGGCTGCATTCAATGTCCTCTGTGTTTCCTGAAAATTGAGAGCAAGATCCAAGGATTGATCAGGCTCAGGTCTAATCCTTTGGTCCAAAAGACAGATTCTGCTGAGATGTTTATTTCCCATCAAGAGATACATGATAACTGGTTGTCTCTCTTTTTGTGATATTAGCACTCTTGATACTCAAGACTAGATCCCCTATTAACTCAGAGGTAGAAAATGGTGACTCTCTAATACTATGATTTAATTTCCATTCACTGATTAGAATACTTTTATAAATTGGAAACTCCCTTCTTCCACTAGTTAGTTATCCACAGGTGCAGTAAGGTAGGAGAAATGTAAGACTTTCCCCCTCTATTTACCAGTTTTTAAAATAATGAGTCAGTTTCTATCCTAATTTGAATGTGATCAACTGTTGCTTTTTAAAAATATCATTGACCATTCTGGGACAGGGAGATGGCATCTTTTCACACTTATTGCTATCTGGTGCTTTTGGGTACAAACACAGATGACTTCCTTCATTAGCTGAGGTAGGTGAAAGAGAATAATTGCTTCTTTCATCTTGGAACTCCAGAGAGCCTTCAGTGGAAGGTCCAAAAAATGGTCCATGTGACAAAGTCTCTAGTGTTCCTGCCCTTAACAACCACCTTGGAAGGAATGATTTCCCCAAGTGAGGCCATAAAGATGCACCAGTAAACCATGTTTACTCTCCACATTCATTTACTAACATAGTAAATCTATCTGCTGCTGGACCCTAGGAAAAAAAGAAGACGACAATGTAATTTCTCTTAGGAACCTACGAGTTCAGTGGGAAAACAAGGTCAAACACATTAGCTTCTATGCCATGTAGTAAAAGCTTTGACAAAAGTACACTTACAGGACTATAAAGGGCACCTGCCTGTGGGGAGAATGCAGGAAAGACTCCCTGGAGGAGGCAATGTTGATGCTGGCTTGGAGGAATGCACCAGAGGTTGCCCAAGAAATTTGGCAAGGAGAGGCATTCTCACAAGTGCAAATAACGAGGGCAAGGGCATGACCTGTTCAGGAAATGAAAATAATTCCTTATTGTTGGAACAAAATATATGTAAGGACAAGTAAGGAGAGATAAAACTTAGTAGGTGGGCAGGGAGAAGTTATGGGAGCACTGGATTCTATATTAGAGACTTTGTATTTGAGCCTGTAAGTTAAAAGGTTTTGATCAGAGGAATGAAATGATCCATTCTGAATATTAGTAATGCTGCCTCATAGTGCTGCCAAGGAGAATTTGAAGAGAAGTGAGGTTGGAGTTTGGGAGGCCAATTAAGAGGCCTGACAAAGTCTGAGTGAAATAAGATGCCAAGAGCAGTAGGCAGCTGTAAACATTAATTGTGAATAGGAAATAATAATATATAGTGATTACAGTGAGTCAGGTGTTGTCCAAAGCCATCCACCTCTCTCTTGGAATCCTACAACAACTGCTTGCTGCATGCACTGTTACCTTTTCATAGGCGAAGGTTCTTGGGAAGAAGAGGTTAAGTCATGCACCTAAGATACATCTAAGTTCTCCCCACAACAGAGTCAAGATTCAAATCTGGGATATCAGGCGCCCAAGCCCTTGATCTTAACTCCTATCCCATAAACGTAGAAGCAGATGGATGAATAGAGTTAAGCAGTCACCTCACCTAGTGCAGGGCGCCAGCCCTGGGAGCCAGGCAGGCCTGGTGCACAAGCCAGCTTTGAGCCTTATCTGGAATAGTGTTACATGATCTTCCTGGGCCTCGGTTTGAGCAACTATAAAACCTTAAAATGTCTTGAATTTTTTTTTTTTGCAGAATTATTGTGAAAAATAAAAGTAATATATGCAAATTAAATGTACAGTGTCTGGTACAAAGAAAGCATTCATAGAAATTGTGGTTATTATTTCTGTAGTTATTAAAAACATCCCTGAGATCCTTTATATAGGTAATGTTCACCCAGGTAGGGAGAAATGGGGGTGGCTGATATTTAGAAGACAGAATAGGATAATTTCAGGTTATTTTCCATTTGTGAAAAGCCTTTTGGAGGCAGGGACCAAATTCTATGTCTTTTATTTCTCACAGTCTCTGGCAAATAGTAACTTCTCAAATATGTGTAGTAGGGTTGTAAATTTAACTCAGTACAATATTGATATGCAGGGGAATATTGGGGGAATGTCATGTGTAGCTGACCTGTTTTCCTCACCAGCTCTGCTGGTGGTAGGGGAAAGGTTGGTAGGGGAAACATTTTTATTCCTTAAGCTTTGTCTGACCTAACAGTGGTAATAATCCAAGCAGGCAATCCTGAGTCTCTCCTTAAAAAATAGTAATATTGGGTCTTTTAATCATTTCTCCTTTCCTCCTGCCTCTCTTTTTTCCCACTGTAAAATAGTATCCAGGTGTATCCCTCAGTCAGAATAAAGCCACTCAAATAAGTGACCGAGGAAACAGACACAGCAGCCACGTAAGCTTCCTCCAAAGTCCTTCTGAAGACAGGTCGCTCAGGCTGGGCTCAGGCTGGGCTCAGGCTGTCCCACACCCATGACGTCTGAGCACGGAGTTACATCTCCTGTGCCATCTTCTTGGCCCATGTCTACTTGATATGCTGGGGGACACTCAACACACCGGTTAGCCTTCACTAGTTCATGTATGTATCAAGTGTTTTGGCAATAAAATTACATATAAGTGGTTCTTTCTTTGAGGCAGAGGTATATGCATGTTTGTCTGGAGTTAGCCATAAACTTTAAATCACCAAATTCTGAGGTTTGGGTTTGACATTTATAGGATGTGGGAAGTCTTTAAGAAATACTTTATTTCAAAGTCAATATCTTGCTTGGTAGTTTCATCTTTTGAAGATGAAAATTGATTTCTCTCAACACTGCAAATAGGCTGTTCCCCTCCCCCATCCCCATGAAGCGTCAGAATCACTAGTGGGATAATATGCAAAGCCCTGTGAGCATTCACGGGGCTCCCCATTTCAGCAAAATCTCTGCAGGAGGCCTGGATTGGGTAACATTTTCAGTTGCACATGAGAAAAAAAATCTTCACTTTATTATTGGTAAAAAAGAGTTTAATAATACTTTTGTTATAAGCTGCCATGGTAATTTTACATCATCTTTTGTTTCAGGCAATATGTAAAAAGGATTGGCTCCGATCTGCCTTAAAAATAACTCAATATATTTGTGACAGTCACCTTTCTTTGTGAGGACTGAAGGATTAAAAATAACTGAGTAAAGTTTAAGATATGTTGCTATTTAATTTATGAGACCCATCCCTCCAAAAAAACAAGTCAAGCCAAAAAACAAGTGTTTTTCCCACTTTTCCCACTGGAGGAAATGAGGACTGTTAAAGAGAATGTTTAAGTATTCCCGGGTCATCCGAAGCATGAATTGTGTGAGTGAGGGGAAATGGGGCTCAATACAGTTTGAGTGTCTCCCCCTATGCCCCAGCCTTCTACTGGGCCCCGGGGTACTCGAAATATAGAAAGCCAAAAAACAAACAAACAAACAAACCAAAATACCCTCCCAACTTAACAATACTTAACAATGCAAAAAGGAAGATTAAGCTACAAAATCATAAATTTTCTGCAGTCTATCAGAGAGCTGAGGTCCCAAGGCCACCAAGTAAACTGCTAAAGAATAACAAATCCCTCCAGGGGCAGGGGAGATACACAGACTGTTTTGCTGCGGGCAGGGTTGGGAAACCTTGTGAGGAGAAAGAAGCTTAAGTTTTATGAATTCTTCAAGCCTAACTGTGGGCAAGCGCTACAGTTTAGGAACACTGGCAGCCCCCGACACAAGGAGGAGCCACCCCCTCTTGCAGCTCCCTCCTGCGTGGGTAGGAAGGAGATAAGAGGGCGGGAGCCGAGCGCTGGAGGAGTGGCAGGAGCCGACGGCTGCCACTAGGGGCAGCACAACAGCCCAGCCCCTTCCCACGTGCTTCCCCATTAGGTAGAAAACGCCTTAAGCTGCTGGAGGCAGGGCCAGAAGGCAGAGTATCAAATACCCAATGCTTCTGGGGGATAGAAGTGAAACTCTTCTGCTGGGTGCGGGGAGGGGGATAGGTAACACTGAGGGGGCCCCAAATCCTGCGCTGAAACCAAGACATTTGCCACTGCCTGAAAAGGGACAGAAAACACTCTTCTCCTCAAGGTTTGACGGCGGTAAAGGGAGGAGAAAAGAGCAGTAAGAGCGCTCTTCCCTCTATAAACAGACCTCTCTGTTCTCTGCCTTACAGGTGCCTAATGAGCTGTCCTTCTTTGTAATTAAAGGGAGAGAAAGAGCCTCTTCCAAAACTTTGCACTAAGGCCGCACCTTCTTGCACCAGCGCTGCTTCTAACCTGTTAAACCACCAAGTCCTTGGCGTTTCTATGCATTTCTGCGCTTCCTTTATTTCACCTTGTGGAGCTCTGCTCTTTTTCAACTGCGGTAAATTATGGGAATTGCTTAAGTTTGAAATAAAAATTCATGATTTTTGGTAAAGACAGATAAACATTAACGGATGTCTGCAAAGGACACATTTTGGCAACCTTCCTGTTATTTCTTCTAACCTTATTTCTAGCTTAGCAGACTAGAACATCATAGAAAGAATTCCTGCTTCTGTAAAGAAACGCCTGAAACATGACCCGTCTCCATGGGTGATGGCTGATTTAGGCAGTTCTTCCAGGCACGCTCCCTGGGGGTCACCATGCTGTCACCATCCCCTCAATGCTTAGCTTAGTAGGTGATAAATAAACTGCTCTTCAGACAGTGTTCTAAATGACACCCTGGTGCCTTGTAAGAGCTGATTTCCATCACTGTAAAAATTAACTCACCTCATATAATAAGCAATCTACTTCTTGACAGTAATTTTATTATAGGATCAAAACCAATACTTTTTTCCCTCCAAAACGGGGATTTTCTCAGTGAAGTAAACAAATGGAAATCATGAAGCAGGAACAATTTTTTGTTTTTCACTCCTGGTATAACTTAGACAAGGATAGTCTTTATCTCAGATCTTCTAATATTCACGGAAAGGATGATGACAATATCCTGTTGGGCGCCGGCATATCAAAAGACTTCTGCTTATTTTTTAAATTCCTCATGGAAAATGAATTTTTTGATGAACACACCAGAATGGATAGAAGAAGAAGAAGAGTGGATGTGCCCGACCCTTGTTCTGACAGAGTGATTTTGGAGCAAAAATATTTGGGAAGCCACTGTCCATTCATCATTACACTGTCTCATGTAAACTAAGTCATTTCACCTCAGTGACAGCAAAGAACTTCGCTGGGTTTTAAGGATCTATAAGAAATCAGAACTGTCAAACTAAAAAGGCACAAAACCTAGGAAATGAATCTCTCCTTTGGAATATCATAAGCACCAGCGGGAAAGATCAGTTGTTGCTTTTGGAAGTGAATTCAACAAACATTTCAAGCTCCTTGAAAGAGATATTCATTCATTCATTCAATCATTCTTTAACTCACCAGTATATATCGAGCATCTATCTTATGCTATTGGGACACAAAAGCAAGTGAGACAAAGACATTTTTAGCAGAGCTGGATCGTGGAGGACTGTGCACATTGAGGTGAGGAGTTTGGATTTTGGTCTAAGTGCTATGGAAATCATTGAAGGTTTTAGGCAAAGGAGTGATGTGATGTGGTTTACATTTAAAAAATACTATGCAGAGATATGTAGAGAACAGACTGGAGGAGGGGTGGTGGAATTGAATAAAAGCTGGTCATAAGTCAGTCAGTTCGGCAATAGGAAGGTGCTTCCTGGTAACAGGTGGTGTCAAGATTCAAGGAAAGTACATGGGAAGATATCACTTTTTCTTTTCCCTTGAAAACTCAGAACTTGATTTATTCCCTTTTCTCTTTCCTTCCTGCCTTTGCTGTCTCTTTTCAAAATAGAAGGATCTTCAGTGTTTTGCAATTTAAAACTGCAAAAATAGACCCCTGCAGGAAAAAAAAAGCCAAACTCTGCCCTTTCCTGTAATCTTGTGCCAAGAACATAATTACAGTTTATAGTTTCACTTATACCTTGTATGTGTTCAGGTCTCCTTTACAAACATGAAAACAAAGAAAGAGACCGGCACTTGTGGCTCAGTGAGTAGGGCACTGGCCCCATATACGGAGGGTGGCGGGTTCTAACCTGGCCCTGGCCGAACTGCAACAACAACAACAACAACAACAAAATAGCCGGGCGTTGTGCTGGATGCCTGTAGTCCCAGCTACTTGGGAGGCTGAGGCAAGAGAATGGCCTAAGCCCAGGAGCTGGAAGTTGCTGTGAGCTGTGTGACGCCATGGCACTCTACCGAGGGCAAGTGAGACTCTGTCTCTACAAAAAAAAAAAAAGAAAGAAAGAAATACATTAATTAATAATGGTGATCTGGTAAACCATCATAAATGTTAATAGCTAAACTTGAAATGGCTAAATAATGACCCACAACACAAAAAATAATTCCAAAATGGTTAAATAAAGAGAAAGTGATATACAGATGGTGCTACTTGAAGTGTGGCCTCAAGTAATCTCTGTTTTTTTGGGTTTTTTTTTTTTATGGCCCTCCTATGGAATCTCTGAGAATAGGACACAGGAGTCTCCGTTAGAGCAATCTCTCCAGCGTGAAGCCCAGGACTGCAGATTTGGTGTCTAGCAGGGTCCTTCCCCCGGCCGCCTTGCCTTCCCCCTATGCCCGGCCATAGCCCCCACTCAGAGCATGCCTGTTCCAGCACAGGGATCCCTTTCTCTGGCTTTTAAAGGTACTAACCTCATCAGGAGGGATTTGTCCTCATGATCTAATCTAAATCTTTTCATCTTCAAAAGGCCCCACCTCCAAATACCATTACATTGGGGGCTAGGCTTTCAACATGTGAACTGGAGGAAACACAAAATATTCAGCCCATCCTAAGGAGAGAGTAGAAATAGCATTGAACTAGGTGACCTTAAGTCTCTGGGGGGGGCTTAGTTTCTCATCTGTAAAATGGGAAAGTTGAATGAGAATCTTTTAACCTTTTCTACCTGTTTTAAAAGTCTAGGGACACATGTGATATTCCCAGATAAAACTAATGCCTGTTGTTCTGCATCCATTTGATAGTAGCATGTGTGGGTGGTGGTACAGAAGTGGGAGGTTAACTTGGTAAAGTTAATACTGCACAATTGCTTTCAAAATATAATTAAGTTGCTTGGCTGAAACCTTCCATCTGGAATCAAAGTACACTTAGAAGAGATATGATATAGAAGATAATATTGTGCTTTAGTTAGATATAATGACCATGAAATGTTATTGTGCATCTTAATAACCAGTATTTTAAAAAATTCTTATAGTCTGCAATCTTAGATCAGATTAAATTTTCTTTTAAAATGTCCTTGTTGTCACAGTAATGTCTTTTAAATTTCTACAGGCAAATGCTCATTTCTTTGTCCCGAAGTACTAAAGATATCTCTTAGCCTAAAAAAGATGGTTGGTACAGACTTTAGAGTAAGCCCCTGGTGTTTATAGAAACAGGGCTTTCGACTGGCAAGCAATTAGCCATTCATGACCTTTGACACTGTTACTAATGTCATCGGAATAGCTAAGTATACTTACACACATGGCACGCCAAGATGGGAATGACTCCCATAAACAAAAGCACATACACGTTTCCTGATTTCTGCATACCACAAACTTAATACTTTGGCTGAATTCATTATAATCTGATTACAAATTCAGCAACGATCCCGTTGAAGAATGCAAACTGCCCGTTTTCCAAGAAATTTAATTTGGCATTCTTAGGTTTTTCCTTACTCTCTGCCATATTTTCTACATCCTCAATTAAACGAATGAGCTCTGTGACAGGCACTAGTTTACAGTGATTATCAGAAAGAGGCAAGTGGGTATGTTCTGGGCTTCCCTCAGTAAGTCCTGGGCTCTGAGCAGCCACTGAGAATTAGACCTGCCTGACTTGGTGAGGATGGGTGAACACACCAGGTGGTTGGGCGGCACTTGTCTCTCTCTGTCCCGTAATGTGGCTGGAAACGGGGGCAGAACAGAGGGTCAGAGGAAGACACAGGGTTGGAAGATGGTAGATGTGCGTTCCAATCCCAGTCCCACTTCTCAGTGGCTGTGGGGCCCCTGACAGTAGGCTGAGCTCTCTGAGACCCACTTTTCTCATCTGTAAATAGAGACGATAATTTTTTCTTCAATAGTTGTCACGAAGATTGAACGAACGATGCTGGTAGGCTAAGTAGTCAGTTGTTGGTTAATGTAAAATCTCTTCCATCCACATTCTCATCCCCCCACTGGGACTTTCAGTTGCTCCTTCCTTCTCTCCTTCCTGATCAGGCACAAGACACTGCTTCTGCCCTCACAGTACCAACTATCCAGCGGGATAGACAAGTAATAATTATAGCAGCTCCCCCTTATCCACCGGGGATAGACTTGTTCCAAGACCCCTAGTGGATGCCTGAAACTGTGGATAATGTGGAACCCTGTGCATTCATAGCTATGATATAGCTTCATATATAAATTAGGCTCAGTAAGAGATTGGCAACCATAATTCACAATAAAAAGAGAACGATAATAGTAATATGCCAGCATTACCATTCTTGTTCTTTGGGGGTGTTATTAAGTCAAATAAGGGGACTTTAACATAAGCACTAATCTACCTGGACAACTGGACAATACAGAAATGGAAGGGGCCACTATGTCACTAATGGGCCAGGAATTTCTACAGTATGGCTGTCTTTACCTTTCCAGCAGGATGGAATGGGACAGCAAGAGATTTCATCATGTTTCTCAGAATAGCACACAAGAGAAAACTTGTGAATTGTTTAATTCTGGAATTTTCTATTTAATATTTTCAGACTACAGTTAGCCGTAGATAACTGAAACCATGGTAAATTAACTTGCAAATGGGAGGGGGGGCGCATCGTACTTTTAATACAATGAGAAGTAAAGGGGCAGGGAGCTGCGAGAGTAGGAGGAGGAGCACATGAAAGGGAGATCTAACCCAATCCCAGAGCAGGGAGAGTGTAGGTGAAGCTGAAAGAGAAAAGCAGGTGGCTAGATACAGATACATTTTCAGACTATGGTTGGCCATGGATAAGTGAAACCATGGAAAGTTAACTTGCAAATGGTGAGGCAGCATTGCACTTTTAACACAATGATAAGAGATGACAGAGAGCTTGTTCATAGCAAGACATCATGTGCGAAGGCCCAGAGGCAAAAGAAAGCCTAGAATTGCAGCTACCTCTGCCTGACTGGAGACAAGGCACAAAAAGGTAGTTGTAGAAGATGAATTTGCAACCAGATAAGAGCCAGATCTTGAAGTACTTTGTTGACTTTGTTAAGTAGCAGTCCCCAAACGTTTTGGTGCCATAGATCAGTTTCATGGAAGACAGCTTTTCCACGGACATGTGCGTGTGTGTGTGTGTGTGTGGGGGGTAACTGGTGGGGTTTGGGGGAAGTTGAGGTGATTCAACTGCAATTAGATAGCCCCAGCGCTGGCATCACTGCCTCAGCCACTCCTCAGATCACCAGGCATTAGATTCTCCTAAGGAGTAAGCAACCTGGATCCCTCACATGCTCAGTTCACAGTGGAGTTCACACTCCTCTGAGGATCTAATGCTGCTCATCTGACAGGAGGCAGAGCCCAGGCAGTGATGTGAGCCATAAGGAGCGGCTGCAAATACAGAGGAAGCTTTGCTCGTCCACCATGCAGCTCCTGCTACGCAACCTGGTTCCTAACAGGCCACAGACCAGTGCCAGTCTGCTGGCCAGGGGGTGGGGACCACAGTCATTGATTTCAACTTTATGTGGAGGGAAGTCAGGGTGAAAGCAGAACTTATGCAGAGAAGTATGCTTCAGAAGGATGGTGAGGAAGCGGGCATGTGAGTTAGTCAAGATAGCGAGACCAGATACAAGGCCCTGAAGACCTGGGGAAAGTGGGTAGGGGCCTAAAGCAGAATGGTTAGAACTTTTAGTATCTCCTCTTGAAACTGAGAGCAGCCCCATGAACATCTGTGAAGTTTCTAGCTAGTTAAATGGACTTACCACCTTTTCCACTGTGCTGAGTGTTAACACTTTATAAGCACAAGTACCTGCTATTAGCGTGTATATGTTTCCTCTGTGACCCCCAGTATTTAAGCTGGAGTTATGGTGTAGCTGACATCTCCCATGGAGTTATTTACCAGCCTAGGTGGTGTCCAATGCTTTGTTTCTGTACCAGGACAGTCTAGTCTTCTCTACAAAATTACTTTAACATCAACCTAACCAAACACAGACTAATGCTCCCCACTGATTAACATGATTATGGCTTAATATTATGTAAGTGTGGAGGGGGGAGACTGTTCCACAAAATATAACTTCACCACTTAAATAACCTTCTACCCATTGCTGCCATGTCTTGGGAAGACCTATTAATGTCTAACAAAACATGTGCCATCAAAGTAGTTGAAGGGCAAAGTTATTGAAGAATCCTTATAGCTTAAGATATTTATCACCTCTAATCCCAGCACTCTGGGAGGCCAAAGAAGGTGGATCTCTTGAGCTCAAGAGTTTGAGATCAGCCTAAGCAAGAGTAAGACCCCATCTCTATTAAAAATAGAAAAACTAGGGTGATGCTTGTGGCTCAAGGAATAGAGCACCAGCCCCATATACCAGGGGTGGTGGGTTCAAGCCCAGCCCTGGCCAAAACTGCAAAAAAAAAGAAAGAAAAATAGAAAAACTAGCCAGGAGTTATGATGGGCACCTGCAGTCTCAGCCACTTGGAAGGTTGAGGCAAGTGGATCACTTAAACCCAAGAGTTTGTGGTTGCTGTGCACTATGATGCCATGGAATTCAACTCAGAGTGATACAGTGAGACTCTGTCTCAAAAAAAAAAAAAAAGAAAAGAAAAGAAAAAGAAAAAAGAAAAGAAATTTGCCAACCTTGACATGTTTATAAGAAATCCAGGCATTTTAGAAACAATTAGATGAAATTATTATTACCAACTTAAAATGAGAAAGAATTATTCTTTGAAAGTATAAAATAAGACAAAAGAATCTTAATGTTTATTCATCTTGAAAAGTATCTTGCAAATAAAAGAACTTTTTTAAAGTTAAAAGGAATAACTAGGGATGGAAAGCTAATGTTTAAAAATGTACTCAGGATCCACATAACTATGGCCACTGCTGATTATTCAGAAAGGAACATGACTGAATAGCAGAAGGCATCATTTGAACACTGGTGATTTTTAAAATTATTTGGACTCACGATATTTCTTTGCCAGAAACCAATGAAGTGTGAAATCAATCCTACAAAACCACATACATTAGACACCACCACTTACTTATTTTTACCAAGCATTCAACATGCAGACACCATCTGAGCTCTATGGTTTAAGATCATAAATCCTTCTGTGAGGCCGATTTATTACTATTTGGGCTCATCTATCATCCCAAAGGGGCCAACCACAAAGGAAAATGCAATTGAATACAGTGGATCTATAAACACTCCCAGGTTTGCAGGGGGCCTAATTGAAACAGAAAGAAACTTCTCTGAATTTCCTTCCTAAGCCATCTTCCATGTCTCCAGAGGCCTTCAGAATACAAATACAGAAGAACCTCTATAGTTGACCACCGTCCTACATCAACCACCTCCTTAAGTTGATCTAATTCTTATAGACCAGACGTGCACCACATGTACACATCAGTACAGTAGGCCTAGTTCCTTATGTTGACCACCTCCGTATGTTGATCTGTTTGTTACAGTCTCTTGGGCGGTCAACTTACAGAGATTCTGCTGTATATGTCTATAAATGTTCCTACTTTTGTTCCCTTCTCTCTTTATGGTCATTTTATTAAACTACCATTTGTTGGCTATCCTTACGTACATCAAGATGGTGGTTCATGCCTACCAATGTACAGGGGCTGCCCGGGGGCCTTTAATAATGGGAATTTCAAATAGTTTTGGAGACTGGAAATCCAAGATCAAGGTGTCAGCAGGGTTGATTCTTCTGAGGACTGCATGGGAAGGAGCTGTCCCAGGTCTTTCTCCTTGGCTTATAGATGGCCATCTTTTTCCTGCATCTTTAAAGTGCTTTGTTTCTAATACGGTGGTTCACACCTATAATCCTAGCACTCTGGGAGGCCAAAGTGGGTGGACTGCTTGAGCTGAGGAGTTCAAGATCAGCATGAGCAAGAGTGAGATCCTCTCTCTATGAAAAATAGAAAAACTAGCTGGGTGTTTGTGGCAGGCATCTGTAGTCCCAGCTGCTTGGGAGGCTGAGGCAAGAGGGTGGGTTAAGCCCAAGAGTTTGAAGTTGCTGTGTGTTATGACACCATGGCACTCAACTCAGGGTGACAGTGAGACTCGTCCTCGGAAAAAAAAAAAAGAATGAAAGAAATGTCTTCTCTGTGCCTATGTCTAAATTCTCTTTTCTTATAAAGGACATCAGTAATGTTGGATTAGTGCCACCCTGATGACCTCATTTTAACTTAAGTACCATCTGGGAAGAATAGCCACATTCTGAGGTACTAGGGTTAGTGTTTCAGCCTATGAATTGGAGGGGGAAACAAATCAGTCCATAACATAGGTGTTACAGTCTCACTTTACAGATGAGGAAATCTGAGCTTGGAAAGAAAGTCTAAGGCCAGGGAGGCACCTGTGGCTCAAAGGGGTAGGGTGCTGGCCCCATATACCGGAGGTAGCATGTTCAAACCCGGCCCCAGCCAAAAGCTGCCAACCCCCCCCCCCAAAAAAAAAACAAAGAAAAGAAAAAAAATGAAGTCTAAGGCCAGAATTGTAGTGAGTTGTGAAATGACTATTCTTCAGGTCCATCTCACTCCAAGGAGTTCTTACTCAGCACTCTAAAATGCTTCCTGCCCCCAGCTGCACCCCATCTCATACCATATCCAACCCCCCCGCCCCATCCTGGGCCACACTAGTGGTATTGCAGAAAAATACTTTCCACCAGAGGTAACAAAAAATGTAAACAAAGGCACACTGATTGCTTTTATTCGGTACCTGCTTAGTATGGGCTGGTAATAAGTATCTTAGTCACAGACTATAAGGGAACTTGACCCTCTAATCTCGGAGATTTTGATCAATGACGGACAACACCAATGCAAACAAGTTCTAAAGATAAATGGTAAACTCTGAATCAATGTCTCTATTAACTAAATAATGAAAGGTTTTACATTAAACACAAGCAAAGCGATAAGCAGGGCTGGAAGGAAGTTGAGGGTGTTTCACATTTAGAGCAGGCAGGTCTGAAGGAAATAATCTTCCTCTCTTCCTACGTTTCAAAACGACTGTGGGAGGAGTTTCAGGGGCCTCAGGAAACAGCTCGATTTTTCGATTTGATATTTTAAGACCATTAAAGCTTTCAAATACTTTTTTCGCCTTCACTCTCAGGAATGTGTTACTATTACCAATTCTGTAAACATGCTTCTAAACAAGATGGGGTAGTCACAGAAAATGTTAATTACTCAAGTCATTAAAAGGAAGCCTCGCACCAACTCCTCTGAAAGTCTCCTTCTACATTAAAACATCAACATTGGCTGAAAAGACATCTTGCTAAGTTTTTCAGTCTTTTAAGAGTAATTCCAAAGAAATCTGCAACATTCTTACCAATATATGAAAGGTAGAAAATGGTTATTCTGAGCATAATAGGGATCTGAATAACACCCCTTTAATGGTTAAAAACCTGTGTTCTTCAAAGATACATTAAACAGAACTTTCTAGCAGACACTGGCTTTAACGGATGGTGCGCATAATCAAGTGTTAGTCTGTGTTTGTATCAGAGGCTAATTGGGATAAAATTAAAAGCTAAGTGATACATATGTCAGCCTCAATGATGAATATTGAGGACCCAAGATATCAGTCCTGCCTCGAAATTATGTACGTAAGTTATGGGGAGCCAGAGGAAGGCCATCTTAGTGCTTGTACCAGTGAGTTACTTATATTGGAAATCTGAATCTTAGCTTCCTTTTCCAGTGAGGCAATGAATTTGAATACAGCTATCCCTTGGTATTTTGGCGGGGGGAATTCTTTCCAGGAGTTCTGAGTATACAAAAATCCTCCCATACTCCTGCCGTTGGCCCTATGGGAACCCTCTACATGTAAAATCTGCCCTCTCTCTAGGGAGATTTCAAATCTCAAGAATATTATATTTTCAATCCATGTTTGGTAAAAGACAACCCACACAGCTCAAAAATCCATTGTTCAAGGGCCAACCATAGTGTTTTTCCTCCTTTTGTTCATAACCATTTGTCAGAAGGTAAGCATCACTGGTCCAAGACACAACTGTTACTCAATTAATATTAATGAAAATTTCTTCTAATGCGAAACTTGTCAAAGGAACACACATGCACGCGCACACACACAAAAACATACTTTAATGCATCTAAACCTAGGAAATGGCTTCAGGCTCATGGGTGTAAAGGAATATGATACACAACCATGAGATGCTAAAAAAACAAAATAAACAAACAAATGTACAGAAACCATCTGTCTTGCAGGTCTGCATGGGACTGTTATCCAGTGAAAAATTCAGCTCACTAAAAGGCTTAAGAAGGGGTCCTTATCTTTGGAAACCATAGCATTGCCTTCAAACAGTAATATATTTTTGCCATTTCGCCTAATCCCACTGAAAAGGACAGTGACACAATTCCAACACATATGTAAATAATTACTAAGCAGCAGATAATTATGCCCAAATCAATAGCTGGACAGCTGGGTTATTCTATGTCAAAGCCCAGGCAATTCAATGAAGGTTCCCCTGAGGAATATTCTCGGTTGTTATGGTGAATTTTGCTGTTACTTTTGCATTTTGATTGATTAATACACAATGCACCTTGGCATGTTTTCCGTTTGGAATGCAAAATGCCAGTAACACATGAGAAGACACCGTTGAATTCTCCAACTATTTCTTAATGGATTTTTGTTTTCAGAAGCACAGCAGAAATTTGAAGTTTATTTTGTATCTTTAAAAGACTTTAATAATCTTAAAAATAATAAAATAGCTTAAACTAAAATGACTATTCAACTGGATAGAAGCATCAAGAATTTTCTAGAAAATTATTCATTTTAGAATATCAAAGCAAGAGGCTGATGGAAATTCTTGGAGATGTATAAATCTGACACCATAAGATATACAGTTAACTTTAGATAAAGTATAAAGACATCTATATTAGTTCTAGGTGCATACATGGAAAATACATTCTCTGCTGAGACATACATACAATATTAACTTTCAGAGGGAATAGTTCTTCCATAGAAAAAAGAAAAATCAAAAGGACATTCTGAACATCAAAGCATGTTTCATTGGGCAGCCGAGAAATCCTGTTTCTACTCCAGTTTTCCGACAGTCTCATCCGGTTCCCTTCTCCCTGACTGGTCTAGTGGGGAGAATTCTAATGTCTCTTATGCACAAGTGTTTCAGTTTTATTCTCCTAACTGCTCACCATTCCCATCTCACTTTCTCATTGCCAACAGCCATATTTACTGGTGACAAAATGTGGCGTTTCATATTGGGTGCCTCGTGAGGATGCTAAGTTTGAGTTTAACTGATGTGCTGTGTTAGCCAGACTGGAAGCGTGATCTTAAGGGGATGACCAGAGCTCTCCCAGCCGGTCCCCTTGGTTCAACCAAGTGCGCTGGGCAGTACTGGACATTTCCATTTTGTCTTATTTTTATTTTATTTTATTTTTTTGTCGAGACAGTGTCTCACTTTATTGCCCTGGGTAGAGTGCTGTGGCGTCACACAGCTCACAGCAACCTCCAACTCCTGGGCTTAGGTGATTTCCTTGCCTCAGCCTCCCAAGTAGCTGAGACTACAGGTGCCCGCCACCACACCCGGCTATTTTTTTGTTGCAGTTTGGCCTGGGCTGGGTTTGAAGCCGCCACCCTCAGTATATGGGGCTGGCACCCTGCCCCAGGCTTTCTTTCCTCTGTGTTAGCTACTGTTTCAAAGTATGGACCTCATGTTTTTCCATCTTTATTACTGTCAAGTTTAAAAGGATGTGGCTATCTTTTCTTCAAGGCCATTATCACACAAGAAGACAATATAGTCTTCTTTCAACCTTCCGCACTTCCCACACCCCCACAACCTTTCACAGCCCATTGTTCTGATTTGCACTGGAAATATCACTTGTAATTGTCTGCAAGTGAATTATAAGAATTTAAATCTCTCTTCCGGGATGGCTATAGCCGTCCAATCCATTTCTATTTGACATGAGTATTTAAATGTAATTTTTCCATTAAAGAGATAATGAGTGAATGATATAATAGAATTGTGCCTGATAAAATAAGATGGGTTTGAACAAAAATAAGAAATAGGGTTTTTCTCTCCCTAAAAATTTAGATGTTCAGAGTTTCGAAACTCTTTTTGTAGGTCAAATCCTCTCCTGTCTCACAATTCCTCTTGTAAAATATTGAACTAAGCTGTTCTGAAGAGCTGAAAACAATGCAGACTGCCCATGTGAACACAGGCATCAGATATTGGGTTTTCAAAGCAAATCGACATCTTTTTGTATTAGCACTGCTCACATGATGCTTTCCACTTTGTCCCCATCATGGTAAAGACACATGTGCTCATATGGAAGCTACTTCTTCTCTTGCAATATCTCTAAATTCTATCACTTAAAACATTTGCTTGGTTATCTGTCGCTGGGAGAAAGCAGAGAAAGCAGGTGGTGAGGTGGACTTTGTAGCTCAAATTTCTTGCCCACCTACATCTTTTCAAATAAAACAACGTCAGAATAACCAGGTAATCTGAAAATCAAGGTTCTCTGTGCTGTGAGGTTTTGCTTAATCAAAGTGCTTATGTGTTAATGTGGTACATCATTAACAAACATCTTTAATAGTAGGCTACTGTTTTAGTTCTGCAAAGAATTGAAAAAAATGAAATACAGACTATCAAAAGCAAATCTAAGATTAAATATTCAAAGTATGCATGGGTCAATGGACATGGTACTGTAACACAACGGTGAACAGAAACACAAAACTCAAAGGAACAAAGTTTCTTTACGGTCACACGGAGTTCTCCACCTTCAATTTCTGGTTACATGGCCCACAGGCCTGATAATCAAATAGAGTTCAAGATGGGAAAGATTTGTATGTAAGTTTTATGGGAAACAGACACACACAAACACACAACAGGCTATACAATTCTTCACCCTTCAAGTATACTGGAGGCCAATAGTTCCATTGGTCCATTATTTTTTTATTTTTTATTTTTTTTTGTAGAGACAGAGTCTCACTTTATCGCCCTAGGTAGAGTACTGTGGCATCACACAGCTCACAGCAATCTCCAACTCCTGGGCTTAGGCGATTTTCTTGCCTCAGCCTCCCGTAGCATTGGTCCATTATTAATGAGGCCACTTATTAAAATTAGGAGTACTCAGCACAATTAACATACAGAGAGCTTATACCCAGCTGAACTTGTGACATTAAATACTAAACAGCTGACCACAAAGTAGTGGCTTTTCCCCTGTCATTTGTACACAAACTCTTGTTTCCCAAATTATTTTTACTAACCTCAATGTCTCTTAACAGTAACCTTTGCACACCATGATTTTCTTTAGCATGCTTTGTTCCTAACTCGGTAGCAAATCATCTGGCACCAACTGTGTTTATTGCCTCGCCTCTGTAAATCAGCTGCAGCATATGTCTCCCCTTATCTCTTAGTCTGAGCTTACACAAATGCTCAGCAACTGTCCCAAATGGGACAGAGCTTTACATCTAGAGTTCCAAAATTTTGCACAACTGAATTTTCCCTGGGGGCCCCTTCCTTTTCCCCATTGTTCAGTCAGGATCCTCGTCCTTTTAAAACAAACTTCTCTATAGGTTTCTTCCATTCGCTCCTATATGAACGTTCTTCCTATGTATCTTTCAAATAAGTTTCGATTTTCCATCTTTCGAGCTCTGTTTTATTCAAAGTCAGTTTGGAAGATCAGCTTGTTCTTGACCAGCATCTCCAGGGACATCTTAATTTGATTATCTAAAAATACAGTGACTATCACCACAATAAAATAAACTCTCCTCCCTTAATACAGATAATTCGGTTTTTTACAATATTTGACATTTGCTACATAATTGTATGTTTTGTCTTATGTGCTATACCTTCTTAGATGTCATCTTTTGCACTTCTCATAGATTGTATTATGGTCAGTTACATCAGCACTGACAGATATATATATAGCATTTTTAAATCTAATGACTTTTTTTTAAACTTCCCCTTCAGTGAGGGTGTTAAGATCAATATCCAGAACCCTTCAAATTGCAACTGAATATTTATCATAATAACGACTGTTGTTATATTCTCCAACCTCTACTTTTCCATTCAGAGGTTCAGAAACCAGTTTCAGTACAGTTTACATGGAGGAATTGGCTGATTTTGTTAAGCTGAACATGTATAATTCAAGGAACTTTTCCTACCCACTAGAAATGATTACAACCAGGCACATTAACGAGACTGTCTCTTCCACCCTGACTCATCGTCCTCTTCAATCAGATAACTTTTATTTAATATCTTTGGGCTGCTTTCTCCTGGCACTGGCTCCGGTCTGTTCTACTGGTGAATTTCTTATTCAAGAATGTAATTTAATCTGTGATTTCAATTTCCCACTAGCAGATCACCATTTGCCATTATCCTTCCGAATATTATTTTTAAAATATTCTGGTAGTTCTTTATTCTGCAAAAATAAGAAGGCTAAAACCACACTCTTTTTATAAAAGAAGGTCATATACATATCTCCTGTCAGCTTGCTAGTATATTCAGAGATCATCACATGTAACAGAATGATCTACTCGGGGCCAGATGTTTGCTGCTATACAAGTAAAACACATGTGCACAGGGCTTGAGCTACACTAACTGCAGATTTGGGATCTCAGCTCACGGGAGATGACCTATCCAGCAGTGCAGTTTAGAATGTTACAGGGATAGAAGACATAGGGCTGAATATCTGGGGGAAGGGGGAGGGAAACAACCCTGAATGTGGATTTCAGTACTTTGCTGAGATTTATATAAAACACATAGAGAAAAAAAAATCTCAATCATGCGCCTGCTCTACATTAAAAAGCTCCGTGACTGAGTTTAATTAATCTCAGGGCCTAATTACATGAAGCCTCAATTTTCTGATCTCTAGATTGGGGGATTAGGCTCTAACAATGCTCCTAAGCTGGGAGAATGCAAGGATGGATGGGGCAGAGATGTAGTTTGAAAGATTCTATTTATCATTATAACATAAACCTTATGCTGGATTTGGAAAAAGGTCTTACCGTTTTAATAATACAAACTAAAGAAAATAAAGGTTGAAAAAAATAAGGGCAAGAGATTTAATTTTTTTTTTTTTAAATGAAAAGAGAGTCTGAGTTTAAAACAGATGACAAACTGTGGGCTAAATTCTCCTCCACATCCAAGGCCCACTATTTCCTCCTCCGGAGAAGAGATTGCTACACTATCAGCATTTGGCACTGAACTTGGAAGGGCTGGTTATTTCCTGTAATTAGTACTGCATATCAGCAGTAATAATGAATTTCAATCTTGCTTTGATTAAATAAGAAACATTTAATTCAAATATTAGTCAAACACACAGATAACACAAACATCCGTTCAGATCCTTGTATGATTTGCTTCTCGCTAACCTCAGACAGCTTCAGAGTACCCTGGGTTCTGCTAATTTTGAGTCACGTCAATTACACCCTGAAATGTTTTAAAGAACTTGCAACTTGGTAGTTAATAACTAGCTAACAACATGGATCCTGTTTATTTTTGATAGAGGAACAGCGGCCCGCAGGTTCATTCACGTGTGCCATCTCCCCTGTGAATAAAACGTTTCATACTCAAACATTTAATGTTTAAAGATCAGGACTGTTAGTTAAATGAATTAATCTGGTGTGAAAACTATTTGCATTTTTAACATCATCAGAATTTCTTTCACCCCCAACTGTTTAGTTCACTGCTTATATGATTATAATTAGCAAGGGGGTAGGGGGAAGTCATTTTATTCAATGTTAAATTGCCTTCAAGAATTCTTAAACAACTTGCAAAGTCTTCCCAATGCTGCAGAACAAGTGGGTGGGGCAGGAAATGGCAGGGTTTTTTTTTTTTTTTTAAGACAGAAGTCATAGTTTCTCCAAGAAAAAATGGAGTCTTCTGAAAGCAGTAATTTGTTTTTCCATGTGTGTCCTGTATTCAGCTTACTTATGGGAATATGCAGATAACATGGACTGAGCCCCTGTTCTATGCCAGGCGTTGAGCTGGATGGACCCAGTCCGTGGTCCAAGGAGGCTGTGGTTGAAGGACTGGGGTGGTAGAGAGGGGAGTCCTCTAAACAAGACTCCACCAGGGAGTTGTTAGAAATCAGGTTCCAAGGCACTTGGCTCCCGTACCTGGAGCAGCAGTAGGCACACTGGTGTGCCATGAGAGATCTTAGGAGTGCAGTGATAATTTTGAAAGATCATTAATTAAATTGGTATTGAAAGAAGTTCAAAGCACAGTAAGTATATTCTTTTTTTCACTCTTTTTTTGTGGGGGCCTGGGGCTGGGTTTGAACCCTCCACCTCGGTAGGGGGCCGGTGCCCTACTCCTTTGACCCACAGGCGCTGCCCCACTCTTTTTTTTTTTGCAGTTTTTTGGTGGGGGCTGGGTTTGAACTCACCACCTCCAGCATATGGGGCCGGTGCCCTACTCCTTTGAGCCACAGGAGCCGCCTTCTTTTTTTTTGATCAATACGATTTAAGTGTGCCATGGAAGTTTAAGTACAGGGTCAAGTGTACATAAGATAAAAACGATGGACAAACACTGAGCAGGAGGGTGGCAAGGACCAGAAGATCCTTTCCTGGGACTGGCCTGAGTCCCCACTTCCCCTAACAGCATTTCCTCTGAGCTCACCGCATATTGCCACACTAGCCTCCTTTCTGTGCCCCTTATGTGCCAAGTTCATTTCCACGTCAGCCCCCTCCACTGCCTGCCTCCACCTCTCCAGGGTGCCTGCCTGGCTCTTCCTTTTCCTTTTGTTCTCAGCCTCCAACTTCTCTCCAGTCCTGCCTGAGCCCCACAGAGCATCCTCTTTAATGTCCTTCGTGGCATGACTCCCAACAGTCTTGCTGAGTTCTTTCCCTACGCATTACCTGCCTCTTTCTGCTCCAATATAAACTGAGCAGGTGCCAGGACCTTGTCTGCCCTGGGCCACTATTCCCAGAACCGCTCAGCTGTCTGCTGGTGATGCCATAGATGCTCGAGATACATGTATTCCTGAAGTGATTGGATGAATGAAAGAATGAAATGGTTACTGTCCGGCCAATTCGTGCTATGACAAAAGAGTGCTCGTAGTGATGCTGGGTGGATGGTGCCCCGACTCGGGCTGCGCTAGCCGCCTGGGAGCACCCATCCTGCCATCTCTGTGCCTATCCCAGGGGTGTTATTGCAGCGGGATGCAGGAGGCCAGGGCTGGAGACCCAAGTGCAGCAGAGAGGGGCGAATGCAGCAGGAGCCTGCGGGTCCCTAGTTAGTTGAGGGAGAACACGGCATAGACCATGCTACTGCCTATGCAAACCCCAGAGCCACCCTTGGACCTACAGAATCCTCCTAGGGAGCAGCACAGCTACTCCCCTGTGAGCATTTCACAGGCCTAACAGTAAAACAGGGTTCTTCCATTCAGGGATAAACAGGAACGCCCCCATTTCCTAGGCCTGGAAAATTTCATACAAGTTTCCTAGGCCGGGGAAATTTCATGAAAGGAGTGGTTCACTCACTTTGCCCTGAGCATAAAGGCCTGTACCCATTCATTTGTTACCACACCCTGGCTAAATGTAACTACAAAGGACCCATGCATCTATGTATTCCCCTAGACAAAGGACCCAGGCCAAGATTTTCTGACTTGGGTCTTTCCCTCTGCCCAGAGCTCTGGTGGTTTTTCTGCATTCTTTTCTCTGTAATAAATCCTATCTTACCATTGATCTGTGATTCATGGGTTCATTTTTCTAATCCCTGAGACCAAGGACCTACTGAAGAAAGAAATTCCAGCAACAAGAGTACTGGGGA
>CAUYON010161126.1:0-11282 GCA_963573935.1 Arctocebus calabarensis
CCTGTATAGTTATGGATTTGGGAGATAAAAGACCAGGATTAGAGAGAAGTACAGAAAAGGTTGCTCCAGTGTCCAAAGGAAGTTTTTTCTCCTGGCACTCCATTGTAAGGCAAACCTGGGGCTCTTGAAGGGTGATGACACAATCTGGAGCCCTAAGAGTATGCCCTGGGCATTCTCAGTCCAGTTTGGGCTCTGATAAGGTCACTGTCCCAGGAGGCCTTCCTCTCTGGGGACAGGCCACCCTCCAGGGGTCACCCTTGCATTCTGGACAGGGGCCATATGCCCCAGGTACTCTCAGTCCAGTTTGGGCTCCGATGGGGTCACTGTCCCAGGAGGCCTTCACCTCTGGGGACAGGCCACCCTCCCGTTGGCAATTGTTTTTATCAAATACAGTTTGGAAAGATATTCGTTTTATTTGTATTTAAAAGTTGTTTAGAAATTTACAGAGATTTCACAATTCTATTTGATCATGTCACACATATTTTAGTATCACAAAATGCATATTCTCTAAATCAATATAAAAACATCTAAATTATAGTTAAATGGTTTTTAAGTTTATTCTTAGTCTCATTGAGCCTGAATGGAAAATGCTCTGAATCTTTATATAATTTAGAGACATTTTAATTGAGAAGCGTTATTGGTTCTCTGTTGACGTTTTGGGCTGAGGCTGTTTCTATTACCTCGTCTAACAGAGAGTGGTATCCTGGCCCTCCTCACATCCGTCCCTTTCTCTCGGCAGCTCATTGATACCTCACTCTTCTTTTTGTTAGTTACCAGCTCTGTTAAAAGCTTAGTTGTAGAATGAATAGGTTAAATTTGTTCCTGAAGTGAGCTTGATGGATTTTTTTTAAACTTTCATATATCTTGTGTCCCATCCTTATGTCCCATTAAAACACATAATTGAGAATTGATTATACCATCTTTTCCAGTAATGGAATTTTTTGTTGTTTTGAGTAATTATCCATTTGAAATTGGTAGTGGTGGCTAAGGTAGAAATTGCTGTCAGATAAAACTTGAGCAATGATCTGGAGTTGAAATAAAAAGAGACATAGGGGTTGATAATAGAATTAAATAATTACTAATGGCTCCTAGTGGAAAAACTACTGCATCCTTTTCTATTTTTTTTTTTCCTTTTCATCTTAAGGCCATTTGTTTGAATGTCCTTTAAATCTTTGTATTTGTCTATTCTTCCCCAGTATAATAAATGACATCTTCAATATGAAGAAGGGGTCATTTTTCCTTGTAGAACATGTTGTATAATTCATATTTTTCTATAATCATTCTAAAATTCAGATAACCATTAAACCTCTAGATTTGAAGTTTTTCCTTCACATGTCTTCCCATCATTTCAACACTCCCTAATATGGTTGTTTCTTGACCCACATTTGATGGATGATTTTGGTCCCCATGGTACAATTAGAGCATCCTCATTCAGTCATGTAGATGGGGGCAAGTCTCTCTCAGCTGCCGGGCTGCAAAGTTATCTTTAAATGCCAGCCTTGACTTTCCCACTGCCACTCTGAAGGTATAGCTGGTGCCGGGCATGCATCTGTCCCTGGTGCTCAGCCCTGAGACATAGGAGGGCTCTGAAGTGAAATGTGAGCCAGTGTGCGACAGTTGGAGATAGTTCAGACAACTACTAAATAACATGTTTAAAACTTAAAACAATTATTTTGTTTTTCTTTTTCAACTGTATTTTTAAAGACATTTTAGTTCCCTAATCCAATCCCCATGGCCTTGTGAAGGTTTAGACATGATTGGATTTCATTCCAGTATAGAAAAAACTGAGATTAAAAACTATAGGACCAATAATTTAGAAACATGGGAGAATCAGACTTTTAAAAGCAGAAATCTCAAGAAAAATGAAATGTTTTCAAGTTATATATCTGTAGAAAATCTTAATTTAGTTAAAACAAGATATTGTTTAAGTAAAACTCCTTTGGTGATCTTTGTTTTTAAGCTACTTTTTCTGGAATTATTTTTTAAAAGATTAACTGAACTTTGAAGTATTTGGAGCATACTTAATATATTTTAGGGTTGGCTTGTTCTACTGTACTTGGCAGTCATGAAGCATTTGAATAGATATGTTGACAGTTGAAGTGAAACAAATGAAAAGACATCCTCCTCAGTTCAATCTTTTTTTCTTATGAGTATAGTCTAAATTCCTTGCAGATTTATTAAGGGAACTGAAAGGTAACTAATTCTTAAGGGTCTGAGTGAGGCAGAGAGTGGGTGATTTTCACTGTTGTAATGAGTCCTGATTCTTGGTTATATTTCATAGCACTCCCTTTTTGAGAGCCTGTTGTTTAAATAATGCTGGTTTTAATGTTAGCTGTTGGCCAGTGCTGCGTGCTTGGTGGTTCACATATGCTACCTCATTTAATCCTGCCAACAAACTTATGAAATAGGTGTTTTTGCCTCACTTGTACAGAGGAGGAGGTTGCAAGTTAGAGAAGTGAAGTTAGCAATGGAATTCTCACTTGGGGTTCTCTGAAGCAGGGGCTGATTTTGCCACAGGTGGTCTGGAGGGAGGGAGCAGTGAGAGTGAGAAAGCGGAGGAAGAAGAGCTAAGTGGACAGGCCTCACTGAGCTGCTGCCCAGGCCGTGTGTTCAGAACGCCTCCCAGAATCGTCCACCCAAGGATGGGAGGCAGGCTGGTACACTGACTGCTGGCACCCATTGGCTGAGAGCTGCCCTCAGTTCCCCAGAACTTCTGGGCTATGCTGGCTTGCAGGCTCTCTGGGACGCAAGAGAGTCCTCCTCTGCCTGTAAAAACACAGGGAGGCGTCACACAGCCTGGAGCTGGCCCTGTGTGCACACAGAGCCCCATCCCACTGTGGCCACCGAGAGCAGGCATGGGCTAGACAGATGTGAGGATAGGACCCAGTGGGGCCTGATTCCAAGGCTGAGTCAGACCATTTCCCCATAAACACAGATGTGAGATGGTGGGTGACATGGAGATGTAGAGAAGACACATAATAATTACGACAGTGCGAGGAGGATGCACAGAGGAAATACTTTCCATCTGATCACATGCCATCGGGAATGTTTATTTTTCTGTATGTATACATATTACCTTGTATGCCTTGCATATGTATAGAAGAATGACCAGAATATTCTAAGTGTTAGACACTATTTCTGACTTGAGAAGAAAACTAAACTCTGTTACTGTGTTCTAAGATCTGTCCTGCATCTGTGATTATATTGTACCCACAAGTTGTAAAGTGTGATGCTGGGAATGTGGGGAGTGTGGGGAGGCTAAGGCAGATCAGCTGGGCCTCAAGATCTGCTAAGTTTGCTTTGTTAAAAAAAATGCACGATTGGCTCGGCTCCTGTGGCTCAACGGGCTAAAGCGCCAGCCACGTACACCTGAGCTGGTTGGATTCGAATCCAGCCCAGGCCCGCCAAACAACAATGATGGCTGCAACCAAAAAAAGGCTGGGTGTTGTGATGAGCGCCTGCAGTCCCAGCTACTTGGGAGGTGGAGGCAGGAGACTCGCTTGAGCCCAGGAATTGGGCTGTGATGCTATAGCACTCTATCCAGGGTGACAGCTTGAGGCTCTGTCTCAAAAAAAACAAACAAAAAAACACACGATTACAACCCAAAGATGTTGACAGTCTGCCACCCCTCAGATGAACTGGAGGGAGCAAAGCCTTGGGTCAAATTGTTGATAGCAGTTCGTCTGATGACAGTAAGGTAGCTGAAATACTCTACTGATCACTAGATTTTCTGGAATAATAACACCCTGTCCTTTTGCCAGACTCACTAGATTAGGGTATCTGCACAGGCAAAGTGTAACAAAATATTTGCTTTGGGGAAAGAACTCAGATTGTCCTCTTTTGATTCTCTATTAGCTGGATTCAGACAGGGACTAGAATTCATACCGGCTGTTTGGAGTGATCCCATATTGCTGTGTAATATAGATCATCACAACTCAGCAGTTTAAAACAACACAAATTTCTCAGCCCACAGGCTGAAGTCAGAAGTCCAGGCATGATATGACCGGGTTCTCTGCCCAAGGTCTCATGAGTCTGAAGTCAGGGTTCCCCGGAGTTTCGGTTCCTTGCAGTTTCAGGACAGAGGCCCCTTCCTCTTGCTGGGTGCTCTCAGCTCCTAGATATCACCAAAGCCAGCAAGAGAGCATGGCCCTGTGTCAGATCCCTTTCATGCCTCACACCGTTCTCCAGGAAGGGCCTACTCCCCTTCATAAACCTGACCTGGTCAGGCTGGCCCAGACGCTTTGCTCTGGCAAGGTCAGCTGTGCCATGGAGCAACTGCAGGGCAGGCACATCTCAGAGCAGAGGTCTGGGCCACTTAGGACATTGCCTGTACCGTCTATGAAGTGTAGAAGACTTAAGATCCCAAAGCAAGTTCAGGAATAACCCTTAGACTTACATAGCAAGTAAGTAATGGTAAGCATCTGACCCTGATTTCAGTTTCCGTTTTTTCCATACATGCCATGAGGAAAAACTAACCACTGGAAAATGTTTATCAGCTGGCAATTTAGGGGTTCTTGTTTGAATGACCAGGCTAAGTTTGATAATCTTAGTAGTTCTTGCCTGGTGTTACGGACTGTGGGCCTAACGTGACGGGTCACTGGCCACTGTAATTATGAGGCTCTTTCACATTATTTTGTATACTTTTCATATCCATATTGGGTTAATATTTATATCCCAACTTTTCAGATGAGAAAGGTTAACTGACTTAGCCAGGTTGCATTGTCAATAACCACTAACAAGCCAAGACTAGGCACTTCCTAATTCTCAGTGATGGCTACCTACTCAATTTTGTTGTTATTGTTGTTACTTCAAAGCTATGGCTCAAAAATCTCTTACCTTTTTTTCCCAATTTTTTTTTTAATTGTGGTAAACACACATAACAGTCTCCCTTTATAACAGTTTTTAAGTGTACAGTTCAGTAGCATTAAATACATTCACTGTGTTGTGCAACCATCACTACCATCCATCTCCTTAACTCTTTTCATGTTTTAAAACTGAAACTCTAGTCTCATTAAACAAGGACTCCTCGTGACCCTTCCCTCCAGCCCCTGGCAACCTCCACTCCACTCTGTCTCTATGAATTTGACCGCCTCAGGGACCTCCTAGGAATGGATCATACAGTCTTTGTCTTTTGTGACTGGTTTATTTCATTTAGCGTAATGTCCTCAAGATTCATCCATGTTGTAGCATGTGACAGCATTCCCTTCCTTTTTAAGGCTGAATAATATTCTATTGTTATACATGCTTAACAAGCATTTCTTTCTTTCTTTTTTTTTCTTTATGAGAGTCTCACTCTGTTGCCCTGGGTAGAAAGCCATGGTATCATAGCTCTCCACAACCTCAGACCCTTGGGCTCACGGGATCTTCTTGGTTTAGCCTCCTGAGTATCTGGGACTGCCGGCACCTGCCACCTGGCTAATTTTTCTATTTTTAGTGAGGAGTCTCAACTCTTGCTCAGGCTGGTCTCAAACTTCTGAGCTCAGGTCATCCACCTGGGACCTGCCTCAGCCTCCCAGAGTGCTAGGATTACAGGTGTGAGCCACTGCACCGGCCTCAAACATTTTTTGGGTGCTTACTGTGTGCCATACTCTGAGCTGGGTGACAGGATATTAAAATGAATAATATACGATCACAGTACTGCAGGAACCCCAAGTCTTTAGCTGTGGTGCTGTAACTTACCAGTCAACGACACAAGTTCACACACACGGATGTGGCAGCATCAGGAGGGAGCACTTGAGTTAGATTAGGGGCTGAGAAGCTGGTCTTGCAGGGTGAACAGCTATTTGTCATTGGTGAACGGTAGATGTGTGTGGGAAGGTCATTCCTATGGAGGTGTGGGACGAAGGGTCTGACTGCCCAGGGAGCGCAGATTTGAGGGGGGAAGGGGAGCACACTGTTGTGTGTGCAGTGGAACCACAGCCCGGCAAGTTTGTCCAAGCCACATGATGCTATCCGCGTGCAGGGTGAAGTGAGCCGCTGTTTCCACCCATTTCCTGTCTCAGTCCCTTTGCAGACCCTAACCCAGGTACTATTTCCTCAGCTGAACTCGACGCAGAGCATACCCAGAAGGTCCTGGAGATGGAGCACACACAGCAGATGAAGCTGAAGGAGCGGCAGAAGTTCTTTGAGGAGGCCTTCCAGCAGGACATGGAGCAGTACCTGTCCACGGGCTACCTGCAGATTGCCGAGAGGCGAGGTGAGCTGGGCAGGGCGGCTGGCAGCGTGTGGGGTGGTACTCCCCACAGAGAGCTTGTGGAGTGAAGTCTCAGGAGTCACGTTTCGGTGGTGGAGCCCGGCAGTGTACGGACATGCACAGGCCCTCTCTGTCTTGCTTTCTTTTCCTTTCCTGTCAACATCGGGCTGTGGTCCCCAGCCCTAGGGCTGCAGACCGGGGTGAGTGTGCAGCCTATTAGGAACCGGGCTGCACAGCGTCACCCCCTAAGCTCCGCCTCCTGTCCTGTCCATCCCCTCATCTGTGGACAAATTGTCTTCCATGCCAGAAAGGGTGAGGGCTGCTGATGTAGGCTTTTTTTTTTAAATACCTTTAAAGGTTACAAACGGAAATTATATTTGTAGAAAATTCAGAAATTTTTTTTAAAAGTAAAACAGGTTGGGCGTGTGGCTCACGCCTGTAATCCCCACTCTGTGGAAGGCCAAGGCTGATGGATTGCTTTGTATCTAACTATTCTTACTATTGTATAGGGCTCTTTCTCATTATTAAAAATTCTTTGAAAGGGTATGTTTGAAAGGCTGCATTTTCATTGTCATGATGCATCTTTATGTCTTTAATCAGCTTTACTACTGGAACATTTAATTTAGATCAGTGTTTTTCAACCTTTTTATCTCCTGGCACACTTGAACTTAGAGTTAAACTTCCATAGCACACTTACATTGTGTTGATCTGGGTGGCACCTGTGGCTCAGTGGGTAGGGCGCCAGCCCCATATGTTGAGGGTGGTGGGTTCGAACCTGGCTCCGACCAGCTAAAACAGCAGTGGCAGCTGTAACAAAAAATAGTCAGGCATTGTGGTGGGCGCCTGTAGTCTCAGCTTCTCGGGAGGCTGAGGGACGAGAATGGCATAAGCCCAAGAGCTGGAGGTTGATGGGCGCTGTGACGTCACAGCAATCTATCGAGGGCAACACAGTGAGCCTCTATCTTAAAAAAACAAAAGAGTAAAAGGCTGAGTGCAGTGGCTCACACCTGTAATCCTAGCAGTCTGGAAGGCTGAGGCCAGAGGATAGCTTGAGCTCAGGAGTTTGAGACCAGCCTGAGCCACAGTGATACCTGTCCCTACTAAAAACTGGCGAGGCATTGTAGTGGGCATCTGTAGGCCCCACTACTTGGGAGGCTGAGGTAAGAGGATCTCTTGAGCCTAGGGGTTTGAGGCTGTTGTGAGCTACGATGCCAAGGCACTCTAGCCTGGGGCAATAGAGTGAGACTTGGTCTCAAAAACAAGTAAAAGTAAAAATAAAGAATACATTTACTGTGCCTTGAACTTGTTTGGAAAATAATTTAATTAATGGTCTTTAATTTTCACAGCACACCTAAGATCCTCTTACAGCATACCGGTGTGCCATGGTCCAGTGATTCTAAATCACTGATTTAGAATCTCAACCTCTCTAAATGTGCTATAAGGAACAGACTGATTAGGGGAGAAACCAAGACTCTAGACTCCTTTGCTTCAGAAGAACTGGGCACCTCAGAAGGAACAGTGAGGGTGGGTAGGGCCCTGGCACCAGGTGACATAAATTCTCTCTCCCCCGTGCTGAGCTAGTATGGGCAGGACCCAGCCTCACCCGTTGCCCCAGGTGTCTCCTTAGCCTCCAAGCCTGTTGGTACTCAGCCTTCATCCTTCCCTGGCTCTGGCCTTTCTTGTTCTCTCTACCTGCACTCCCATCCCCGGTCCCCCCAGCTTAGCTCTGTTCCTTCCTTGTCGTCCAGTTCTGTGTCCTCTCCCAGGAGAGGTTAAAGAAATAAAAGCATGAGGAAGGAAAATAATGTACAAAAAAGATGAATAGCGTATATCCGAATGCTCCGAATGTACTGGTAGATGTGGATAATCAATGACGTGAATAAAGCTGCTTTCTCTTCTGGCGGATAGTGCACATGTGAAGTTTAACGTCTTTATCTACAGCGTCAGCTTTCTTCTTTTTTTCTCCCACCCATTCAGAGTCTGTGCTCATCTAGAAAGGTCAGACTGTGGTTCCTTAGAGTTGTGCAGTATCCAGGCCTTTCAGTGCTGGCCTTCCAGGGCTCCTCGGGAAGGGAGGGGAGGGTTTGCCTCAGGGAGTTTTGTCCTGTCATGGGCAGGAGCTGAGAAGGACACTGTCTCACTTGAGGCTGCCATAACAAAACACCATAGACTGGATGACTTTAACTAAACAGAAATTTATTTTCTGAGTTCTGGAGGCCTGAGATCTGAGATCAAGCTGCCAGCACGGTGGGTTTCTGGTATGGGCTTTCACAGAGACAGCTGCCTTCTCACTGGGTGCCCACAAGGCTGCAGGGGGCGGGAGGAAGCTCTGTGTCTCGTAGGAGTGCCATCTCATCATGGGGCCATGAAGTTATTTAACCTTAATGTTATCTCTCAAAGGCCTCCTCTCCACGTTGGGGTTCAGCAGTGTCTCATGTCACCAGGAGATGTGATGATGAGCACCGTCGGGGACAGGCCGCTCAGCAGTCTGACTCCGGCATTGCTCTGTTCAGCTCCTGCTGCTGTGCTGCTCTTTAGGCTCCAGGGAAGCAAAAAGAGGAAACGAGATTCCCTCTTAAGAAGCTCCCTCTGCCTCAGTGAGTAGGGTGCTGGCCCTGTTTACTGAGGGTGGCGGGTTCAAACCCTGCCCCGGCCAAACTGCAACAGAAAATAGCCGGACGTTGTGGTGGGCGCCTGTGGTCCCAGCTACTCGGGAGGCTGAGGCAAGAGAATCGCCTAAGCCCAGGAGCTGGAGGTTGCTGAGCTATGACGCCACGGCACTCTACCGAGGGCGTTAAAGTGAGACTCTGTCTCTACAAAAAAAAAAAAGCTCCCACTATCTCAGGGAGACCCTGGACAGACACTGCATGGAGGGTGAAGTGGAGGAGCGGGCCCCATTCAGAGGTGCTGTTTGTATTGACAGCAAGCCCTGGTGACAGGGACTGGGCTCTCTGCAGCTTCATAGCTGCAGAGAGAACGCCCTCAGCAAATCTTGCCAGATAGAGGTCAGTGATATTTTCATGGTTTTAAGTATCTCAAGAATAATTTTCTTTCAGTTTCACAAAGCATCAGGCTCTTTTTTAAGGTAAAAAAAAAAAAAAAAAAGGGAGTCAGGCACATGTTGCCAATGTAGATGGCTTTGAAAGCATTGAAGAAAATTGGAGCTAGAGCTGAAAAGACATCCACAAACAGTAATCAGGCATCTCTCCACAGGCTGCGCAGAGCCGTCTTTAGATGCTCCAGCCTGACCAGTCATGCTGCCCTTTCTTAAGGAGGACATCTCCAAGGATTAATATGGGGAAGTTTAATTTAGAAGAATCAATCAAGTAGCTCTACAGTGAACATGGTATTTTGGACTCATCCCACTAAATCAGAAATAGCAGTTGGATTTTTCTTACTTTCAAAAGCATCATTTTTTTAATTATCACAAGGCCAGGAAAAATTTTATCCAGAAAATTACCCGAGTGAAGGGACATCTGTACCAACTAGATAGTGGTAAGACTGGGTGACCCCACCGAGCAGGGAGCCTGTGAGGCATGAGGAGAGCTGGAGACAGGGCCAGAGGGGCTGAGCCACAGAGTTCTGAGTACTTCCAGAGACCTTCCACCTGACATGATTCCCGTTTTCTCAGAAAAACATTTGTTTTGTTTTGTTTTTTTTTTTTTTGAGACCGAGTCTCATTTTGTCACCCTCGGTAGAGTGCTGTGGTGTCATAGCTCACAGCAACCTCGAACTCCTGGGTTCAAGTAATTTTTCTGCCCCAGCTTCCCAAGTAGCTGAGACTACAGGCGCCCACCACATTGCCTGACTGTTCTTAGAGACGAGGTCTCGCTCTGGCTCAGGCTGGTCTTGAACCTGTGAGCTCAGGCAATCCACTCGCCTCGGCCTCCCAATCAGAAAAGCATTTTTATTACTTTCATTTTACTGCTGAGTGTCAGGGTATCCTGACAATGCAGTTACTAATTAATATTTCACCTTGGAGATATTCACCTAATCTGTACTTGTGCTTCCTACTCTATATTCTGACAAGTAGATTTCAGCTTCCTATGGAACTCTTCCAAGCTGGTAGTTCAGGCCCTGTGCTCAGTCTGGGGTGTTCCAGGATGGACCCACTGTCCTGGGAAGTGTATGGGGTGATGTTTGGGCTAATGATAAAATAAACAATGATATTTGAAGGCAAAAGTGTACCCGTGTGTTAATGTTGATAATCAGTCATACTGATACTTTCAGCTCTGACTTGATTTCCATTCTTGAACATATTTCCATTGAGTAAATATGGTATGATTTGTTCATCAGTGTGTTGATAGGTGTCTGTTTCCAGTTTTCTTTTTTATTAAAAACATTTCCATAATACATCTCCCCATACACATGTATAGGAGTTGCTTTAGGCCAATGGTTCTCAAACTTGAGCAGCCTCATAGTCCCCTGGAAGGCTGTTCAGACCTGGGTCCCTGACCCCGCCCCTCTCCTTTAAGTTTCTGGTTGTGTAGGTCTGGGGTAGGACCTAAGGATTTGCATTATCAACAACTTCCAGCCAGACAGCAATTTATTCCTGTAATCCCAGCACGTTGGGAGGCCAAGAAAGGAGGATCACTTGAGGCCAGAACTTTGAGACCAGCCTGAACAGTACAGTGAGATCCTGTTTATATAATAAATTAGCCAGACATGGTGGCATACACATGTAGTCCCAGCAGGTGAGGAGGCTGAGGTAAGAGGATGGCTTGAGCCTGGAAGTTAAATGTTGCAGTGAGCTGTGATCACACTACTGCAGTCCAGTCTGGGTGACAGAGCAAAAGCCCTGTCTCACAAAAAATCAAATCCAAAAAAGCTCCCAGGTGATTCTGAGGCACCATACTTTGAGAACTTCTTTTTTAGGGTTTGTAACTTCTTTAGGCTAGGTAATCATGGTGATTCCTGGTCATAATGACGTGCACTTTTTTTTTTTTTTGAGACAGAGCCTCATGCTGCTTGTCACCCTGGATAGAGTGCTGTGGCATCACAGCTCACAGCAACCTCCAATTCCTGGGCTCAAGCGAGTCTCCTGCCTCCGCCTCCCAAGTAGCTGGGACTACAGGCGCCCGCCACAATG